>JAJONR010008704.1:0-42720 GCA_029582245.1 Solanum etuberosum | reverse complement strand
GGAAGTCTTAAACACAAGAAATAGTCTCAAAGGATAACTCATTCAAATGTCTTTAAGAAATATTAAACTTAGCCAAAATGGCAACTCAAGTCTCAACCGGTACACACCTCCTCATAATTTTGTCAGGTCCCTACTTGAACCAATAAGGTTCATCCCATATGTAGAAACAAGCATCATAATTCAGCCCCTTCTTTTGCTGGGTAGTTACGCCAGGTTGAAACGCTCCACTTACAAAGTAGTTGACAATGTCCGCATACCAAGGTAATTCATCTACCTCTAAAGCCAATAACTATTCATCAGGGAACTCCTCCCGAATCTTCCTTTTCTCATAAATATGCGATGAACTCTCCAGCCTGGACAACTGATCCTCAATCTAATTTTCAGATCCCTTTCGATCCTTGATCTCTATGTCAAAGTCTTGAACCAACAAAATCCATCTAATAAGCCGCGGCTTTGAATCTTTCTTATTGAAGAGGTACCTTATAGCTGCATTCTCATAAGAATGGAGTCTGAAGTCCTCCAATTCGTGTAGCTGTCCAATTTGTTTCCTTTCGGCTAACTCCGGATCCAGATTCAACTTTTTTATGGCCCAATACGCCTGATGTTATAACTTAGTTGGAAGATGGCACGCTTTACCAAACACCATGTGATAAGGAGAGGTCCCTATTGGCGCCTTATACGCTGTCATGTATGCCCATAGAGCATCATCTAGCTTCATCGCCCAATCCTTCCTTTGAGCATTCACTATTTTCTGTAGAATTTGCTTCACCTCACGATTGGACACTTCCACATGTTCGCTGGTTTGTGGGTGATAAGTTGTATCCACCTTGTGGTGGACCCCATATTTAGCTAAGATATTCTTCACCAACTGATTTATGAAAAGCGTCCCTCCATCAATGATTATTGCTCTTGGAGTACCAAACCGTGTGAAGATGTGTTTCTCTAAGTACTTAAGCACCACTTTGGCATCGTTTGTAGGCAGAGCCACTGCCTCAACGCACTTTGAAGCGTAATCTATAGCCACAAGGATATACTGATTACCATTGGATGGTGGGAAGGTTACCATGAAATCAATCCCCCAGACATCAAATATTTCGACCTCCAAGATGTTGTGCAATGGCATCTTATGTCGTCTCGAAATAGTACCCATCCTTTGGTATTTATCACTGTTCTTCACATAACCTGCAGCCTCTTTGAATAAACTAGGCCTGAAAAAAACTGATTGGAGCACATTATGAGCAGTGGGTTCACCTCCATGATGACCACCATATGCAGACGAGTGGAAACTATCCATCACTTGTCTCAACTTAGACTCAGGTACACACCTCCTCATAATTTTGTCAGGTCCCTACTTTAACAAATAAGGTTCATCCAATATGTAGAAACGAGCATCATAATTCAGCCTCTGCTTTTGCTGGGTAGTTGCCCCAGGTTGAAACACTCCACTTACCAAGTAGTTGAAAATGTCCGCATACCAAGGTAATTCAGCTACCTCTAAAGCCAATAACTATTCATCAGGGAACTCCTCCCAAATCTTCCTTTGTTCACATATATGCGACGAACTCTCCAGCCTGGACAACTGATCCGCAATCTGATTTTCAGAGCCCTTTTGATACTTGATCTCTATGTCAAACTCTTGAACCAACAGAATCCATCTAATAAGTCGCGGCTTTGCATCCTTCTTATTGAAGAGGTACCTTATAGCTGCATGGTCAATATAAACAACAACTTTAGTCCCTACCAGGTAATATCTGAACTTGTCGAAGGCATAGACAAGGGCCAGCATTTCCTTCTCTGCCACGGTATAGTTGGCTTGAGCTGCATCTAGCGTTTTGCTCGCATAGTATATATAGTGAAACACTTTCTCTTTCCTTTGACCTAAGACTGCACCTATAGCCACATCACTTGCGTCACACATCATCTCGAAAGGAAGCACCCAATTTGGAGAAGTCAAGATTGGAGCTTCTATGAAATTCTTTTTAAAAGTCTCAAAAGCTCATATACACTGCTCATCAAATATAAATTTGACCTCCTTCTCTAGTAGACTGCACATAGGTCTTACAGTATTAGAGAATTCCTAAATGAATCCCCTATAGAACCCAGCATGACCAAGGAAGCTTCTCACCCCTTTAACAGAGACTGGAGGGGGTAGCTTTTCAATTACCTCTACTTTTGCATGATCAACTTCCAGCCCTTGCTTTGAAACCATATGGCCCAATACAATCCCCTCCTTCATTAGAAAATGATATATTTTTTCAATTCAGGATGAGATTAGTTTCCTCACATCTGGCAAGCACCTTGTCTAAATTTTCTAGACACCTGTCAAAAGACTCTCCAAATATTTAGAAGTCATCCATGAATATCTCCACAAAATCATCGACCATATCATGAAAAATGTTCATCATGCATCTTTGGAATGTGGCTGGAGCATTGCACAGCCCAAACGTCATTCGCTTGAAGGCATATGTCCCATATATACAAGTGAATGTAGTTTTCTTTTGATCTTCTGGCGCAATCACAGTTTGATTATATCCTGAATAGCCAACTAGGAAACAATAATACTCTTGCCCAGCTAACATGTCCAACATTTGATCAGTGAAAGGAACTGGGTAGTAGTCCTTTCTAGTGGCCTCATTTAGTTTCCTGTAATCCATGCATATGCGCCAGCCTGTCACCATCCTGGCTAGAATCAACTTATTCTTTTCATTTTTAATCACTGTCATGCCTTCCTTTTTCGGCACACACTGAACCGGGCTGACCGACTTGTTGTCAGAAATGGGGTACATAATTCCTGCATCTAACCACTTGATAACCTCTTTGCGCACCACATCTTTCATAATTGGATTCTATCTCTGCTGAGGTTGTGCACTTGGCTTGTGGCCCTCCTCCATGAATATCTTCTGCGTGCACAAGGCTGGACTGATGCAATGTATATCTGACATCTGCCAGCATATCGCCTTTTTTTTCCTCTTCAGTACATCCAAAGAGGCTTCAACCTGCACTTCAGACAAAGCTGCAGAAAGGATTACGGGTAAAATTTCATTAGCACCTAAGAAAGAATACATGAGATGAGAAGGAAGAGCTTTTAACTCAAACTTTGGAGCTTCCTCAATTGAATGCTTGGAAGGGGGTCCCAAGACTCTTTTTAATGGTTCCACAAGCTTTCGCAGCATACTCACATTAGGAACATCTAGAATACTCGCCAACTCCTGTGCTTGAGCATCCCCATCTATATCTTGCCCAATCAATACTTTCTCTAGAGGGTCTCATGCTTCAACATACGTGGCTGTTGTTTCTTCATCAATGATTGCTGACAGCTCCTCATTGATTGCAGGCAACTTCATTGCCTTATACACATCAAAGGCCTCTACTTTGTCGTGAGCCCTCATTGTCAATCTACCAGCCGCCACATCAATTAATGCATCATCAGTAGATAAGAAAGGGCATCCCAAAATGAATGGGACCTCTAGGTCAGGCTCAAAATCCAGGATGACAAAGTCCACGGGGAAAATAAGAGTTCCCACTTGGACTAAGACATCCTCAATAAAACGATCCTGCCTTGCCACAGAACGGTGAGTTAATTGCAACATTATGATAGTAGCCTTTGGTTTTCCCAATCCCAATTTAAGAAACACAGAGGTAGGCATCAAGTTGATATTTGCGCCCAAATCACACATCCTCTTGCATTGATACACTTACTTATTGTGATTTGACCAGTGAAACTCCCTAGATATCTCAACTTAGTAGGCAACTTGTTTTGAATTCTGGAACTGCACTCCTCAGTGAGTACCACCGTTTCATACTCCGCCAACCTACTCTTGTTAGCCACAATAACTTTCACATATTTGGCTTATTAGGAATGCCCTACAAAACATCAATCAAAGGCAAGTTAAAATAAATCTATTTAAGGAGTTCGATAAACTTTCCAAAACATTCGTCCTTCTTCTGATACCCTGTAGGCGTGTAGGTATCACTAATCTCCAAAAAATTCTTTATATGCACTTGAGGATCCTCGTGAGGTAAACTTGTGAAGTGCATATTAGTGTGTAAAAGTTTCAGCATATTCTGCTTTAGCTCAAATCTACCTCCAGGTGCCGATTTCTTGATACTGGAGGTAACGTTATTTGCGAGTGGGATTGCCAGATCGCGCACTGTCATAGGTTCCATTTCTACTGGTGACTCTTGTTCACACTCAATCTGAGGGACATGATATTGTAGAGTAGCCTGTATCTTTTGTTGGTGCAAGAATCTTTCTGGTTCAGCCAATGGCTCTACAACTTCCCCGTCCCTTTCCAACATAGTGACAAAAGTTACCTGCAAGAAACGAACTCTAAGATCAGGTTGTCAACACTTGCAAAAGTAATTTAGAAACCTGAAAATTAAATATTTGCTTATTTTAAAGTCCCCGGCTGTGGTGCCAAAAACTTGTTGTGCCCAAATGCACACGCAAGTGTACGTGGTCGCTCAAGTAATACACTGACTCTTTCGAGCCGGATTATCAAACCTAAAGGACTTTAAATTTACAAACAATAACTTTGTTGTACCTAAAATAAATTCACTTGTGTGACAGACGGTTGTGAGAGTTTGTTCAAACTAAAGATATTCAGACAATACAATAATTAATTGATTAACAAATGATTCAGTTTCAAACAAGGATTTCACAATTTGAGAGAAGTTCCAAGGTTGCAAGATAAGTCAATTTCAAGCATAATAAATCTTATTCCAGCATTCGACATCTTATCCTCGTTATTGATTAACAAGGTAGAATTTACGATCATGGTCTCCCGGCCTCTAATCACCTACCACCATTGACAGCCTAACTACATTGTTGAACGGAGATATACATAAACCAACAGTGGAGCAATACGCTATCGTCTTGTCTATTAACCAAACGAGGCATATAGGTATATTTATATCCTATATACAAAACATCCTAATTTTTTTCCCTATAATGAACACGTTGCTTACATTTCTTGGTCTTTACCTTTATTCGTCTTCCAAATTCAAGAGTGGACAATGAATTTATCTTAATATTGATCAAGCATCAAAATAGTAAAAACTAGAATGTAAGAATAACTCATAAGATAACTCCTCTTACGCTAAAGATAATAAATATTATACCATCAATCGTAGAAACAACCCTAGAATAAGGGAAATTAGCTACTCATAGTGCGCATCATCATACAATAATGTTCAAAGATAATTCAAGTATTTATGGAAATGAAAGTGTAGAAGAAAAACCCTAGTGTTCGTCACAAGAATCGCCCAAGCCGTGTTTTTCTCTATTTAAAAATTGAATGTCTAATAAAATAATACAACTAGACTATTTATAGTGTGAAATAAAACACGCGAACAAATCTTGGAGCCAGGTTCGCGACGTGAACCTTTTCCCTCGCTTCACATTTTTACAACTTCATTTCTTCTCCGTGACGCGCAGGTATCACACACTTCACTGGTTTATGCACTTCATTTTCCAACTTCCAGCTTCCAGCTTCGTGACGCAGAGATGCTCCTCTTCAGTACATTTTTCAGCAATTTGGCCATTTCTCCTTAGCAACTTCAACTTCCATTTTTCTTTTCTTAGATGACTTCCTTTTTCACTCCTTTTCCCCCTACAAACACCTAATCATAATGGTTAGAGGAAAACCAATCATTTGACACTAAAATGCAATTTAAAACTATGGAATTAGCTCTCGAACTTAGCTAAATATATGGGATAAATCGGTTATTAGGCGTATAAATACGCCTTAGATCAATCCACAAGTAAGTCACACATAAGCATAAAGTGCACTAAGTCGCAATGATCATCACTACCCGTAATTATTTCTCATCGACTTTATAATACTTTTCGGTAAAGACCTCGACATAATAGCAGTCACCACCAAAGACCTCGGCATAACAACACTCACCGACAAAGACCTCAGTATTATAAAATTCACCGGCAAAGAACTCAGCATCATAAAACTTACTGGCAAAGACCTCGGCATCACAAATCGTCGGGAAAGACCTTAGCATAATAACACCTACCGGAAAAGACCTCGACATAATAACACTCGCCAGCAAAGACCTCAGCAACATAACACTCGATGGCAAAAACCTCGGCATAATAACACTCCCATGCAAAGAACTTGGCATAATAACACTCGCCAACAAAGAGCTTGACATAATAACTTATGACATGTCTCATCACAACGTTCACAATCAATGCATACAAGAAAATATAACCCCACATGGAAGAGACAACAAATCATATAATTCAAGTCCACAATCATGCTTTCAAGTATTTCATCAATCAATCATCAAGGGTCACTGATGAGTCAGGAATTTTGACTCATTTAGGGCTTGTTATTTAATAAATTAGTATCCTCAATGCCTATTTTGTGTTCATAACATGAAGGCTTAAGAACAAGGAAATGACATAACATTGCGAAAAGAAGCAAAAAAATTGAAGGAAAGTAAGGCTAGAGATCGCAAAAGTCACTCGACGATTTGTCGAGTGAGCATCTAGCTTGCCAAAAGATCCAGTGAGTTTGGCTCATGAACCAAGCCAACTCGGCGAACTCAAGTGCAAAACGATGAATCGCCGACCGAAACGGCAAGCTCGACCCAAATCGCCTCAATGAACGAAAAAATTGAAAAGGAAGACAAGTCCAATCGGTGAGAAAAGGGCCAAAAGGCGAGTCACCAAAGTCATTCGGTGACATCCATCAGGTTCACCAATTGAGAAGCCAAGAACTCAAAAGCTGAAGTAGAACATTGGCTATATGGTTTGATCATATGCTGATCGGTGAGTCATTCAGTGATCCCGACTAACCTTGTCGATGGGACCAGAAAATAATTTTTTGGGAAGTTTTTGGAAACATATAAATTGGTTTTTGAAAAGAGAGAAAAGTGACTGAGAAAGAATTTTTTTTACATATTTTACATATTTTTCCAATACTGAACATTTTTTAAAGGGTTTTAGAGCTAAGATATTCAGGTTTTAGGGTTATAGTTTTATTTTTTGCATTGAGCATTGAAGATTTTCACATTTTGATGGATCATATATTTGGTAACTATTTCTTGCTTTTTGTTATGCTTGGCTAAACCCCCTTTCCTTAGAGGTGTGATTATTTAATCGAATACACAAATTAGCTTGTGGGTGTTGTTAATAGCTTAATATAATGTTGTTTCAAAATGGGTTCAGTTATTTACTCATGTTTTCATTTATGAACATAATTTGCAAATTCAGTTCTATCTTTAGCTCTCTATGCTTGCTTGTGAAAGTTTCTTAGGGTGTAGTATATGGTTGATAGTTGTATTAACAATTGTCTTTACAACCCTGCTTTAGAAAGTGGGTTAAATTAAGAATTTGGGTTAATTTGCATTGTTAAGCTTCGAAAGAACTTTCTTGAAACATAATAGCTGACTAAAAATGGAAGTTATAGTTGTAATCCATCCCACCCATTGAGATTGAACGACTTAAAGCAATTAGTTATTATCCTTTAAGCGAAATTAGTATTTTCTTGCACAGACTTCTAAGGTCCCCTCTCTACTTGTTAAAATCTCACGTTAATTGTCTTCGTTAACAATTGGATACAAAACTCTCTTGATATTGATAATTGAAACCTTTTGATATACATTATGTTATGTGTTATTTATTTCCCTTCTATAAGAAGTTAGAGCACTTTCATACTTCGTGTTTGAATTTTTTTCCGTACCATTCCTCGTGGAATGGACCTTAAGTCATCGTTGGTCTTATACTTTTTTGAGACCGCCTTCATTTTGAATTAAAAGAGGTGTAGTTGAGAGTTATAAAATAATGGTGCCGCTGCCGGGGCGTGGTGTTCAGAATTATTTTATTGAAGTGTTTTTGTGAATTAATTTGGTTGTAGTAGAAATCTCTTCTTAGTGTTTTTGTTCTTTGCTATCAATAGGTAAAAAAATGAGTGTGAATGGGAGCAATGCTGCTAGACAACTTGGGAACAATGACGACATCAGAAATTTGAACGATGTCAATGCAAATAAAATGGGAAGTGCCAGTGCTATTTTTTTACCCCCAACTGTGAGCAACGCTATTTTTCATATGACCGGAACTATGCTTCAGCTGCTCCAAATGAAAGACTTCTTTGGGGGACTTTCTCATGAGGATCCTCATGATCACATTCGTAATTTCATGAATGTGGGTGGACCATTTTCCTTCCAGAATATCTCTCAAGAGTTAATTCATCTTCGTTTATTTCCCTTTTCCCTAGTGAAGGAAGTACCTAAGTGGTTGACCGAGTTAATAAGGGACTCTACTACTTCTTGGGAGGAACTCACAGAGGTGTTCTATGAAATAATTTTTCCTCCCTCGAGGATGTTTAAGGTAAGGGAAAACATTCAAAATTTCAAGCGGATTGATGGTGAACACATTTATGAAACATGGTTGAGCTTTCGAAAACTACTCCTCTAATGTCCTACTCATGGATTGCCGGACAATGTGCTCTTGAAATATTTCTATCGGACTCTTGACACTGTCAACAAAGGTGTTGTCGATCAACTTATTCAGGGTGAAATTATAAGACAACCATTTGTCATGGCGTCGACTTTTCTTGATGAAATGACCAAGATTAATCGATCATGGCATACAAGAGAGGATCATGTGTCTCCTCTAAATGTTAGGTTTACCAAAGAACAATTGGAAAAGAACCAAGATCATGATGAAAACCTGGCCAATATGATGACCCAAATGGACTTGTTGACGAAACATGTTATGGGAGATAGTTATAAGTCTTTGAATGCGGTTGGTGCTAGTAGTGGGATGAGCTCGGATGATGCACAATTTGATGCCATGCATAATGAATATGTATATTTCTTGTCGAACCAAGTGAGGGTTCTCATCCGAGCTATCCAATGCCAATTGGGAATGAAGGTTGGAACAAAGATCATGATGGTGGTTGGAGAGATAGGGAACGAGATTGGCGATATAGGGGTGCAAATTGGAGAAAAAGAGATGGTGATAGAGGTTTTTATGTGCCTCCTCATGACCGTCCAAACCCTAAGGAATCAAATGTCGACCCTAAAAGCTTTCGAACTGAGGATATGCTTGCCCGCATCCTAAATAAGGTAGAAGGATCAGATAAAGTGCTCAAGGAGATGAAGGATGCTCCTCAATGAATCAAACAGTGACCTATCATTCAGATTTTATAAAACAACTTGAGACCCAAATGGGTCAAATTTCAGCTCACTTGAATCCGCGGAAAAAAAGGAGTCTTCCTAGTGATACCATAGCCAATCCAAAGAAAGATAATGCACAATGCATGGCTATCTTGACTCGGAGTTCTTAAGTTATGATAACTTATATGCCAAATGATGATAATGCAAGTGCAAGCAAACAAAAAGATATTGTTTTTGATATTGATGTACTATCCGCAGATTTTAACAATGAAACTTCCAATAAGGTTGGTGATTCACCAAAAATGTTGTTTCCGGTGATCTTAAAATGTCAAATTTGGGGGTTGTGCCTCCCTCGGAACCTACAAAGCCACTTCCCAAAGTTACTCCACCATTCCCTCAAAGATTGAAGAAGAGGGATGAAGACGTAAAGTTCCAAAAAATTCTTTCAGTCTAATTTTTTTTTCAATTAATCTCCCTTTGGTGGAGGCGTTGTTAGAAATGCCGGGTTATGTAAAGTTTATGAAAGAGTTTTTCACTAAGAAGAGATGTATGGATTTCCAGACGATTGAAGTATCCCATAGTTGTAGTACCATTATGTCAAGCAACGTGGTTTTCAAGAAGGATGGAATTTACTATCCCTTGTACTATAGGGATGTTACAATTTGCTAAAGTATTGTGTTATTTGGGGGCGAGTATAAACTTGATACCCTATACCATTTTCAAGAAACTTGGACTAGTTGAGCCTAAAACTACAACTATGCGTCTTCTTATGGCCGGCCACTCTATCAAGTGCCCTATTGGAATCCTTTATGACATTTTGGAGAAGGTAGAAAAATTTATATTTCAGGCTGATTTTATGATCCTCGATTGCGAGATTGATGCCAAGGTCCCTATTATTCTTGGTAGGATGTTCTTGGCAATCGGGAAATCAATTATTGATGTGGAAAGTCGTGAACTGATATTACGGGTAAATGGTGAGGAAGTTACATTAAACATTTGTAAATCGATGAATTAACCAAGTGACCTCCATGTGGTATTGGTCATTGACGTGATTGATGAAACGGTTGCTAGTGTGAGTGAAGTTTCTTGTGTTGGTGAATTTTTGTCTGCCGTCCTTTAGAATTATGATAGGGAGAAAATTCAAGATTATGATGAGGTAGTGGCTGCTCTATCAAGTTTAGGTTCTTCTTCCAAGAACCCCTTGAAACTTGCTATCGATTTGAAGAATATGGAAAGTCCTCCCGCAAAGTCATCTATTGAAGAACCACCAAAACTCGAATTGATGGTACTTCCACCTCACCTTCGTTATGTGTTCTTAGGAGCCAATAACACTTTACCCGTGATTATTTCTACGCATTTGCTTGAATAGCAAACGCAAGCGCTTGTTAGTGTGTTGAAAATATTTATCAAGGCTATTGGGTGGTTGATTGCCAACATTGTGGGAATTCCTCCCGATATTTGTACCCACAAGATTCAATTGGCTAGTGTTTGTAAGCTAAATATTGAACATCAAATGATGTTGAATCCTCCAATGCAAGAAGTCATCAAGAAAGAGATAATAAAGTGGCTTGATGTGGGATTTGTCTACCCTATTGCGGATAGGAAGTGGGTTAGTCCTGTCCAATGTGTTCCAAAGAAAGGTGATATGACCGTGGTCCCTAATGAAAAAGGGGAGCTTGTGCCAATGCGACTGATTACAAATTAGCGCGTGTGTATGTACTATCAAAAGTTGAATACGTGGACCGAGAAAGATCATTTGCCGATGCCTTTCATGGATCAAATGCTTGATAGACTTGCGGCTTGTGGATGGTATTGCTTCTTGGATGGTTACTCCGGTTATAATCAAATCTACATTGCCCTAGAATATAATGAAAATACCACCTTCACATGTCCCTATGGGACGTTTTCTTTTAAATGAATGCCCTACGGATTGTGTAATGCACCGGCGACGTTTCAACGTTGTATGCTCTCTATTTTTACTGATATGGTAGAGGATTCGATGGAAGTCTTCATGGATGACTTTTTCAGTTCTGGGAGATACATTTGAACAGTGCGTTGAGAACCTTGGTAGAGTCTTGCAAAGATGTGTCGAAACAAACATTGTTCTCAATTGGGATAAATGTCATTTCATGGTGAAGTAAGTTATTGTATTGGGGCACAAAATTTCAGGAGATGGCATACAAGTCTATCAAGATTAAGTTGAAGTTATCGGCAAGTTGCCTCCTCCTATTTCGGTCAAAGGTGTTAGAAGTTTCATAGGTCATACAGGTTTCTACCGGAGTTTCGTAAAAGATTTCTCTAAGGTCGCTTATTCTCTTTGCAAGATACTCGAAAAGGAAAGTGTCTCCGAGTTTGATGAAGCTTGTGTCAAGGCGAAGCTCATTTCGGTGCCTATCATTGTTGCTCCAGATTGGAGCGCTCTCTTTGAGCTAATGTGCGATGCAACTAGTATGGCTTTGGGGGATGTACTTAATAATTAAAGGGAAGTTTGTTTCACCCGGTCTATTATGAAAGCAAGACCGTGAATGTAGCTCAAAAGAACTACACCGTCACTGAGCAAGAGTTGTTAGCCGCGTTGTATTCTTTCGAGAAGTTTAGAGCCTATCTATTGGGGACCAAGATGGTGGTACACACCTACCATGTTGCTATACGTTACTTGATGGCTAAGAAGGATGCAAATCCAAGCTGGATGCGATAGGTATTAATAATGCAAGAGTTTGACTTTGAAGTCAATGACCGAAAGGGGTGTGAGAACCAAGTAGCTGAACAGGTATCAAGGCTTGAAACGAATGTGGTTGTTTTTGCTGAAAATGATATTGAGGAAGCCTTTCCCGATGAGTCGGTTATGGTTTTGTCGAATGGTACTTCTCCTTGATATGCTGATTTTTTGCCAATTATGTGGTGTGTGGGATTCTTCCCGATAGGCTGAATTTTTACCAACGAAAGAGGTTCCTTTTTTATGCAAAGAAGTATTTGTAGGATTAACCTCACCTATTTCGAGAGTGTGCTAATCACATGATAATAAGATGTGCTCCAGAAGTTGAGGAAGGTGCTATTCTTGATGCTTGCGATGCGTCATCGGTTGTTGGGCACCATAGTGCAATGTGTACCACTATTAAGGTACTAAAAAGTGGTTATTATTGGCCAACGTTGTATCAAGATGCGAACTATCTTGTTGATAAGTGTGTGCAACGTCAAAAGCAAGGAGGAGTGTCGTGAAGGGATGAATTACCTATCACTCCTATTTTAGAGGTTGAGTTGTTTGATGTATGGGGAATCGATTTCATGGGGCCTTTTGTGAGTTCTTATGGGGAAAAATACATCCTGGTAGCCATTGATTATGTCTCTAAAGAGGTAAAGGCGGTGGCATTACCCAACAATGAAGGGTGGAAGTGTGGTTCAATTCCTCAAGTGGTATATTTTCACGAGATTTGGCACTCCACGTGCAATAATTAGTTATGGGGGCTCTCATTTCTGTAACCCAATGCTCGCCTTATCGTTGATAAAGTATGAAGTGAAGCATAAGGTTACCACCCCTTATCATCCGCAAACAAGTGGGCAAGTCGAGGTCTCCAACCAGGAAAACAATGGGATTTTGGCCAAAATCGTTAATGCAAATTGAACCGATTGGTCGCGAAAGTTAGATGACGCTCTTTAGGCATATAGAACTACATTCAAGACCCCGATTGGTATGTACCCGTATCAATTGGTGTTTTGTAAATCTAGTCATCTACCAGTTGAACTTGAGTATAAGGCTTTGTGGGGCTTGAAGGTCATGAACTTGAATTGGGAAGATGCGTCGAAAGATCGAGTTGACCAACTCAATTCTTTGGAAGAGTTTCAGCTTCGATATTATAAGAGGTCAGCTCTTTATAAGGAAAAAAATGAAGAAATGGCATGATGCAAAGATCCTCCATCGAGAGTTTAAAGTTGGTGATCTTGTGGTGCTTTATAACTTTTGTCTGGGACTCTTTCCTGGAAAACTGAAATCAAAATGGTCGGGTTCGTTCAAAGTTAATCGTGTCTTTTCAAACGGAGCAATAGAAGTTGCAAACAAGGATTGGTCGATGTTCAAGGTGAATGAGAAATGGTTGAAGCTTTACTTTGGAGAGACTACAAATGTTACTGTGATTAATGTGATGTATTTGGATGGTGCGTGAATGCATCTCCACGTTGTGCCATAACGTTAACTAAGGCGCTTCTTGGGAGGTAAGCCAAGTTTTACTTTTTAGTTATTTGAATAACGTTTGTTGGATATGTAGGTTGGAGTTTGTATTTTGGGAGAAACGCAACTGGGCGAGGGCTGGTTTACCGGCGAGTCACCAAATTACCACATAATCGCCCAAATGCATCACCCCTTGAAGGTAAAAAATAAGGAACGTTCTAGAAGTTTGGGCGAGCTTAAAGCTTATTCGGCGGGTCGCCTAGTTTGATCGACGAACTCGACTGAGCTCGCCCATTGCACCTACGGAAAGGCGAACTGGAAGTCACTCAGAAAGTCACTGAGTTGGATCAGTGAACTCAATAGAGCTCACCCATTGTCCTGTGGAAGGGCTGAAGACTTTGTCAAGTTAAGCGGGCTTAGGACCATTTGGCAGATTGCTGAGTCATTCGACGATATTAGTTCAGGTCACCGAATTGCATGGGCATTGAAGAGTCATGTTCTCTCTAACCCTTTTAAATTCAAATTTTCACTTTTTAATTGAAATTTTTGAATCCTCTACTCAATCTATCAAACTTTAGGCCAATTTTTATGATTGTTTGCATCTCCTGAGTGAAGTGTTAGTGTAATTCCTCTACCCTCCCCTTTTTGTTGTGTCTCTGTGTTTGTCTACATTGGAGTTTGGTTTCTCAAATTTTGTTTAATTTTGTGCAATACTTGCAATGAGAATGCGTAGTGTAATGGTTTTATCATTGCATATTTAATTTTTTTGGGTAAATAGTTAAATTCCATTCGGGCATGTTAAATCAATCATTTGGGCTAAGTTGTTTATGTTTCTCGTGTTAGATGATGAAATTGTTGGTTTTGAATGTTGGCTAGTGCATGGGTGATGTATGAGTAGCTCGAATTTAACCAAATGACTTGAATTTGCCCGATGATGGATTGGGTGACGTCGTTCTTTATGGCGAAATTATCTTTTTTGTTGAATTTGAACCAATTTGGGGAAGTCTAAGTACCTAAGCTTGTAAATTCATCGTGGGTAGTTTAGAATTGTTTGATATTATGTTTAAATTGGTGTGCTGTAGGCTGTTGTTTGTGAATTGAGAAAAGATTTGGTAGGTCATGCGTTGGCCCATTTTGGCAAGCTTCGTCGAGTAAACTCGGCGAGTTGCCAAATGCCCCCCATCGTCTAACAGCTAGGCTTGTTAAGAGGAGCCGCTATTACTTTCGTCTATGATTCTTCAGCTCGCCGAAGTGAATTTGGCGAGTCTCCAAATACCCTTGAGATCACCTTTTTGACCTAAATTTTTGCTGCGAGTCTCTTTAACATTAAGCAAGGCCCCTTTTCCTATCGAGTGGACTCGGCGACTCGCAGAACTGCTTAGGCTAATTTCTCTTCTACCCTCTATGATTTTTTTTGCATGTCGTTATTCACTAACCTATCACCAAACAATTTGTTCTCGTTTGTGTGCTTTTTAAAGTATGGATCGACCTAAGGTTTCAGCTAGGCGTGTGATCGATAAGGACTATCCTCAACCTCAGAGGAAAGCCAAACCACAGGTTCCACCACCTTGAAAGAAAGCAAATGGGGTTGATATTGTAGCAAAAGTTGAGCATCCCCAAACTACTCATTGTAAACCTTTATAGGCGAGTGGTAAGCGTAAAAAATAGGTGGTAGATGACACAAGTTGGGATGATAGTGTTGACATTGATTCCATCCAATTCACCTCATCTAAGTCAGAGAATGAGGAGGTTAAGGGGTCCGGGACTCCAATCCACACACCGTTGCCAGAAGCCGAACTAACCAAGAGGAAGTGTTCAGAGTTGCGCTCTAAAGCAGCACAAGACCCATTGGCACTACCATAGGTACCATGGGAATTTCAGGTATGACAGGTACCCCTGTTTCGGTGAATCCTCCTCTGTATATGAATTTTTTAAAGGCCGGTGGCTTGCAGACTATACTTGAGGAGAAGAGGTTGTTCACCGATAGAGTAGTGGATAGATATCCGACTGTTTTGGAGATGTTGTGGTACCTCAAATTCCAGCAGTTGACAAAACCTCGATGTCCATATGTTCCTACATGGGTTCGAGTGTTTTACGAAGGGTACGCCAAGCTGATCCCAAAAGGGAAAAATAAGGCTAGTTCGATGGCACCTGTTTATTTTGTAGGGGTGCAAGGAAAGAAGGTGAAGTGTAGTTAAACGAATATCAACGATGAGTTGGATTACACAGTGCAAACTCGACACTCTTTGGCCGGTAAAATCAAGACTCAGACGTTGGAGCATTTGAAGGGGTGGCTTGCCCTGTTATTGAGTGATGCAATACCCACATGGATCGTGGTGGGGGCTACTATTGCGAGGAAGGATCATAACATCGCAACATAGTACTGGTTCATGTTCATTAGTAGCACGTTGATGCCTTCACAGAATGAATCCATTATCAGGAATCCAAAGGTTGCGCCTTTGGGGTGTATCATCGACCGGGAGAAGTTGAATCTGGGGTCCATTATTGCATAGGAGATGGCTATGAGGGCCAGACAAAATCAAACATCATTGCCATTTTCGGAATTGATTAGTTCCTTGTGTCGCTGAGCAGGTGTGCTCTTTGTACTGAAGACGGATATTGAGGTCACTCCATCCTCGTCTTGTGATATTCGTCAGATTAAAGCGATGTACTTGAAAGATGAGGTGGAGAGAAAGAAGAAAACTTTGGTGGATACCTCTCCAGTAGATGATGTGGATTCAATGGAGGCTGGTCCTACACCTCTCACTCCCATAGTCGAGCCATAAGGTACATCTACCCCTCCAACGTCTACTACACCTTCTCCTACCTCCCATCCCCCTTTGACTTAGGCTATGATTTACAAAATCAGAAACCTTGACCATTCTACGGATGTGAGAGCTTCTCGAATTGAGGTTGTTGTCCCTTCGCAGATTGATCGTGCAATACCATCTGTGCTAGCTCCTATTTTGGAAGAGTTGAGGGGATATCATGAGGTGATAACTGCACATGGACTAGCTTTAGATGCCCCTTCCGCTCGGGTTGAGGTGTGTGAGCAGATAGGTAGCTAACCCACTGATTTGAAACCTCTAAAGGATGATATTGCTGGGTTCCGTTGCGTTGTGGATGAATTGAAGTCCACCAACATATCGATGCTTTGGGGTTGTGGATTTCCCTGAGGACCCAAGTTCTAAGTTGCCTCCGGTTACTGTTTATTCTGAGATTCCTCTGTCTACTGTGATCAGAGATGTTGTGGCGCCTGATTATGATGGGATTTCTGACACTCCCGAAATGGATGAGGAAGACTTGGTTGATCGTGAGATTGATGTATATGAGGATTTTGAGGATCTAGAGGGTGACATGTTACAGGTGGCCATAGAGATATCGTTTCGCGACACATCTATGATTGGTTCCTGTGGGTCTATACCCACTGAGGAGGTCGTTGCACACCCTTCTGGAGTTGGATTTGATTAGGGAACCGATGCTCATGTTGAGGCCACACCAGTGAGTCAGAGTTCACCTCAGGCTTAGCCTGACAGGGGGATCTTTACTCTCCCATCATTTTATTTCCCATTACTACTTCCAGTTTTGGGTTTTTTGCATTGAGGACACTGCTAGTTCTTTTTGGTGTGGTGAAGGTACCTAGATACCTGCCCTTTTTGTTGGATTTTCCCATTTTGGGATGCTTTGTTATTTTCATTTGGAACTTCTTTATTTTGCTTTGGTAGTGAATGTTTTGGTTTTGATTCATTGGCCTCTCTCGTAATTGCTTAAAAGTGAATGTTGGTTTGGGTAGTGTTTTCTTGTACATTTGAGTATCAGTTGTGATCAATATCTATAACTTGAATAGTGCTCGTGGTGAACGATATGCTTGTGTGCATCCAATGAGGAAAGTTGAGTCGCATAAGTCTTGTGTGAACTCTTAGCATCTCATTATGACTATTCGAATATGAAGTATGAGTCTTGTAATGACCGTTGCACGCGAGCTTAACTTGTAAAGTTGTGATTTGTGATTGTGTTTGGATTCCATGTGTGGGGAGGTTTACTTGAAAAGTGTGCATGATGATATCTAGAACTTGCCTCGTTGGTCCAATAGGCTAGAATTGGTACATGAAAGAAATGATTTTAGACATGAATTTTGTGAGTGAACCTAAATGCTCTCCCTATGTGTGACCACCTTGTGAGTGTGTGAATCTAGCTTGTCACCATTTGAGCCTAACCTTTTCTTTGGATGAAACATGAACACAAATGTCTCAATTGGTTGTTGAAATTTCCATGTCGCTCCCACCTATAACCGTAGTGAAGCATTGGTTTGTTTGAATAACAGACTTAGTTCAAAAGCCTATGTTGGGGGTGTTGTAAGAATAATGAAAGAAGCCGACCAAGAAGTTCGTGAAATTCATCCTTGGGAACATGTGGTGAAGAAAAAGATGGGACCCCTCCATATAAAAAAAGAGAAAAAGAGAAGAAAGAAAAGAAATGATTAATTTGTATCGGTTTTGTTGTTGTGGAAATATAAGGGTTTCTGATGAGCTGCACCAAAAAATTTGTGTGCTATGAATAGGACAAAGATGAGTTGTGAATATGAACAGAATGATAGAAAAGGAAAATAATTGAAATTTGAGCCATGTTTCATGAAAGTAGAGTCACTAAATCAAAATGACCATACCCTTATCCTCAGCCAAATTAAGAGCCTTGAAAGACCTTTGTGATCTTGCATAAGCCAAGTGATGTGTTGGTTGAAAAATACGGGCAACCATATGGGTAAAATCATGCATGTTTTTCTCATTGGGAGTGTGAGAGTTGATTTCGATTCTTTAATTCTAGTCCTTGATTGGCTTTGTGAGAGAATGGAATCATTCTTGATGCGAGGGCATTCAAATAGTTTTGTTGGGCATAAATTTGCATTTGAGGTAAGCACTTGTGAGCATAAACTCTAATTGATGATGGCTAGTCATAGTTTGAAACTTTGAGTACACAATTAAACATTGCATGTTTGGATTGAACCTTGTGTGGACTTTCATGTTGATTCTCAAGGAGCACCACTTGTAGACATTCATGTTGACCTGATTGATCTTTTATTTTACTTGAGGACAAGCAAAAGTTTAAGTTGGGGGTATTGATGAGTCGGGATTATAGACTAATTTAGGGCTTGTTATTTAATGAATTCGTGTCGTCAGTGCATATGTTGTGTTCATAGCTGATGTTAAATTATTTATGTGCAGCCATGATGGCTTAAAAACAAGGCAAGGACATAACATGTAACACCGCGAATCTGAAAGAGGGCCAACCACGGCATGTGGTGTGGGCCACAGACCATAGGTGGCTCCATGGATTGGTTCCTCAGAAGTTCTCTAAGACAAAACCACGACTGGACCTATAGACAGTAGGTGGGTCCACGGTCCATGGTCCAGGGGTCTGTAGATTGGCCAAAACACTCTTACCACCACCGACGGTCCACCGGGATGGACCATAGGTCAGACGACGGTCCGTCGACTGGGGTCCTTGGTTAGTAGGTCGGTGGTCAGCTGACAGTTAGTTCAAGGGCAGTTGGGTCTTTTCCTATTTAATTAGTTCCTATACTATGTCGTTTTACCCTTCACTAAGACCCCAATATATGTATTTTCAACCCCCAAATTACCCCATTCACTTCATTCTTCCAAATTCACAAAAGAAGAACTCTCCAAATATTTCTCTCTCTAGAAACTTGAAGAAGAAGAAGAATGATTCAACCTAGGGTTTCAAGTCAAGGTCTCAATTCCTCCATTGAAGGCTAGCATTTGGATTCAACGTATGATAGTTTTCATCCATGGATTCCTTCCTTCCATGGAGTTCCCAAATTCCACCATTTATAAAGGTATAATTCACCAATTGTGTTAGGGTTTTCTTCAATCACCATGGGTTCTTTTGATTATTGATTTATATAATAGAAATATGATCTCTTATTCATGAATTGATGAAATATGATGATTTTATGATGATTTCCCCATGAACCCATTTAATCCATATGTTTTCAAGTAATGAATCATATGATGTGGGATTTTGATCTTCAAATAAGAGTTTTATGAAATTAGGCATGTATTACTAGTTTTACATGAATTTATGATGAAATCCATACCTAACCTATATTTTCTAAGCATTGATGATTGAAAGTGGGTTTTGAGCCTAAAGAGGTAAATTATGGACTTATGCATTTTCTTATGAAATCTATCCAAATGTTTTAAGGGTTCTTTGAGAGTAAAGTACCAATGATGATGTTGTTGTTGTGCTGTTGAAAGGACATTCCCATAAATACACCTAACTAGAATGATGTGAAAGGTTTACTCACATAGAAAGGATTTGTAACACCCGGTATCCGAAAAAGGGAAAAGGATCAGATTTTGGGAAGTTGTAGGTGCTAGCCACAGAGGCCAACCACGGACTGTAGGTAGGTCCGTGGGTTGGCCACCTTTGAAAAATTTCAGAGACCCAGACTACGATCTGACCTACGGACCATAGGTCAGACCACGGTCTATGGTTAGGGTCCGTTGTTTTGAGGCCCAAATTTTGACTCTGTGACCACCATCCACGGTCCACCAGGACGGACCGTGAGTCAGACCACGTCCCGTCGACTGGGGTCCGTCGGTGGCTGCTGTCAGCTAATTTAAGGGGCAGTTGTGTCTTTTCCAGTTTTAATTAAATCAAAGTGAGGTCGTATTTCCTAAGTCTAGGACTCCTATATAAGTCATTTTAACCCATAAGTTCACTTAGTAAGATCATTCTCTAAACTCACCAAAAGAATTGGGTTTCCTCTACAAAATAATTCACTCTCTAGAAAGTTGAAGAAGATGGAGGAGTTGAAGATAAGGTTAAGGTCAAGTCTCCATTCCTCAAAATTTTGTGGGCTTTGTGATTAAGGTATGATGGCTTTTCATTCATGGAATCCTTCCTACCATGGAGTCCCTAGGTTTTCCCCAATTGAGAAGGTGAAATCCCCAATTTGAGTTAGGGTTTCTTCCAATGTTTTAGGTATTGATGAATGTTGATCCGATTGAGTGGATTATGATTGTTTATGATTGAATTGATAGTAATACATTTTTTAGCATGAAATTGCATGTGCCCATGCCTAACCCATGTCTAGAAGGATGAAATTGATGTAGATAGGTTTTATACCATGAGGGGATAGATTGTGGGTTTTAGATGTATTCAATCTAGGATTGATGAGATACATTAGAATTGAAGTTTATATGCTGAATCATGATTAGATTGCTTTAGATTGAAGCTTATGATATGATTATGATGTTGAATTGCTTGAGATTGAGCATTTAGAATGATTATGATGTTGAATTGTTGACTATTAATGTAATGGTTGTGGAAGGGATAGTTCCCACATATTTTTGATTATGCATGTGAAAGGTTTGCTCATATTGAATGATTCTAGGTTGAAAGGGTTACTCACCTAAAATGAATCTATGTTAATGACTAAGATATTGATGAGGCTAGAGGCGATTACCCATGACCTCTATATGAGATGGATATGAGGCGATTACCCATATTCCATGAAGTAGAATAAAAAGGAGAAAACCCTTATTCCTTAAAGTTGAACAAGAGGTGATTCCTCATGTTCTTATGATATGATTGGACAAGAGGTGAATACCCATGATCCTTATAGAATTACAAGAGGCGAATACCCATATCACATGTTGATTGGACTAGAGGTGAGTACCCATGATCCATATGTTGAGAAGGACTTGAGGCACCTACCCATGTTCCTTTATTGTAAGACAAGAGGCGATTCCCCATGTCTATGAAAGATAAGCTAGCCTATGTTATGATGTATGATGATCTTGGATTGTTTCTTGAGTTGCCTTCCACGATATGCTTGACTAGAGGTGGATGACCCAAGTCTTGACTAAGGATAAGTTGAGGTTACTTCAAGAAGTATTCCTCCTATGTTATGATGATTTATGTGCAGTGATTATGCTTATGACCTATGTTGTTATCTCTTATGCTTATGTGATGTTTATGTTGGGTATCATATTTAGTAAATATTTGTACTAACGCATACTCTTGCCTATATTTCTTATCCAAATGTAGGTTTCGGCAATATCGACTCGAATTCCCATGGATAGGATCTTAGTAGAGCAAGGATTGAAGATTGATGAGTGCTCATAGCTTTCGAGGATTTTACCACAATTTCCTTATGTCTTTCATTTTATGTTTTGAACTCTATTATATGGGTTGTGTCCCAATGCTTCTTTTGTATTAGATGGTTTGAGACGAGATGTTTAAGACTTCATCTTTTTTTATAAAACATTGATTGTGTTGAAAATAGTTTTAAATTTTACCATATTTATATTATCTTGTGTTATGAAAGCTATGTGGCTTATATATGGCCTCTCGGGGTCTTGTATCCCATGTTACATCTAGGGTGTACCCCTGGTTCATGACAAACTTAGTAATCATAGAACAAGGTTTAGAATGGTTCTAGGATGTCTCAAAACCACATCTAGTAGAGTCTTGTTCATAAGTGTGAAGCGCGCCACATTTATGAATGAGAATCTATTAGATGCTTAGGAAACTGCATCTCTTCATTTCTCTAAGTCGTGCGAGAGAGTTTAACTCTATAAGGATTTTCTCCTACTAATCCTTACCCGATGGTTTATAGGATATGACTACTAGAAGGGCCTTAGCAAGAAGGACCGAGGGAGAAGAGATTAACCAAAGAGCCCCTCCTCAAGCTCCTCAAGCTCCAGTTGACCCTTTGGCCAACAAAGTGACTAATGCGGAGTTTAAGACCACTTTTCAAGTGTTGGCTCAAGCCGTGACGGCCCAAGCAAATATGGAGGTTTTGAACCCCATGAACCCAAATGTGGGTACGGCGGCATCAAGAGTGAGGGACTCTACAAGGATGAATCCTCTAGAATTTTATGGCTCTAAGGTTGAGGAAGATCCTCAAGAGTATATTGAAGAGGTCTACAAGGTGTTGGCTATGACGAGAGTGAATCCGATAGAGAAGGCGGAATTTGCCGCTTATTAACGTAAGGTGGTTGCTCAAATTTGGTTCAACCAATAGAAGGAGGAAAGACCGGTAGATGCGGGTCCCTTTGAATGGGAAAGGTTTAAGTCTGCTTTTCTTGATAGGTTCTTTCCCCTTGAGATTAGGGAGGTAAAGTGCTTGAGTTCATTAATCTTCGACAAGGACATATGAGTGTAAAAGAATATGCCTAGAAATTCACTCAATTGTCCAAGTATGCTCCTTCTATTGTTGCTGACTCTAGGGCAAGGATGAGCAAGTTTGTTTCGGGTATGTCTGAATTGGTTGTAAAAGAGTGTCGTACGACTATGCTTGTCCATGACATGGATATCTCTCGACTAATGGTCCATCCCGAACAAATTGAAGAGGAAAATGTCAGAGAGATATAGAGAAGCAAAGAGGGCAAGAACGGATGATGGTAACTATTCATACTCTAGGCCCGATGGACGTGGTCGTTCAAGGTTTTGACAATGGTTCTCCGGGCAAGGTTCTTCAAAGGCTCCCCCAAGATCGAACAATGAAAGGGTGTCAAACCTTAAACCTTAAGGAGGTGGTAATGAATCTTCTTTGCCTAATTGTACTAAGTGTGGAAGAAAGCATGAGGGAAAAGGTCTAGCGGGTTCTAATGCTTTCTTTGGTTGTGGAAAGATGGATCAAAAGATAAAAAATTGTCGTTCGGTTGCTAAGAATGAGGGGGATAATCGTCGTATGGCTCAACCCTATCCTTCATCCGGTCCAAGTGGTTTGGGTGCTAATTCTCCTAAGCAAAACAGGTTTTATGCTCTTCAGACTAGCGGTGCACACGAGGATTCTCCCGATGTGATTACCGGTATGTTAAAAGGTTTCCAAATTGATGTATATGCTGTACTTGATCCCGGTGCTACTTTGTCTTTTTTGACGCCATATGTGGCTATGAGATTTGATGTGCTTGCCGAAGTGTTTTTAGAACCTTTTTCTATCTCTACTCCAGTTTGTGATTCTATGGAGGCTAAGAGGGTCTATAGAAAGTGTTCCATTTCCTTGTCCCATAGAGTTACTCTAGTTGACTTGGTAGAGCTTGATATGTTAGACTTTGATGTGATTCTTAGTATGGATTGGCTGCACTCGTGCTATGCTTCAATAGATTGTAGAACTCATGTAGTAAAGTTTAATTTCCCAAATCAGCCTGTCTTAGAGTTGAAGGGGGGAAATTATATGCCTAAGGGTTAGTTTGTTTCTTATCTTAAAGCTAGAGAGATGATTTGTAAGGGTTGCATTTACCATCTAGTAAGGGTGAGATATGTAGATTCTGAAACCCCTTCTTCTGAGTCGGTCCCCATCGTAAATGAGTTTCCAGATGAATTACCCGGTATTCCTCCCGAGCGGGAAATAGACTTGAGTATTGACCTTCTCCTAGATATGCAATCTATCCCTATTCCTCCTTACCGTATGGCTCCGGCAGAATTTAAGGAGTTGAATGAATAGTTGAAGGATCTGTTAGACAAGGGTTTCATCCGACTGAGTATCTCATGGGGTGCTCCGGTTTTGTTCGTTAGAAAGAAGGATAGTTCTCTTTGTATGTGTACTGACTATCTTCAGTTGAACAAGGTGATTATTAAGAATAAGTATCCTCTTTCAAGGATAGATGAACTTCAAGGAGCAACTTCTTTCTCTAAGATTGATCTTCGATCAGGTTATTCATTAACGCTCACTAATGATCCTGTAAATATAGGTGGTCTAGCTCCTCTTCACCGATCCAGTCGGCGAGTCGCCGATAGGGAATGTTCCTCGTCCAATTTCTATCATCTCAGGAGTGGCGTACTGTGACTTTGGGTTAGCTAAAGAGCCATTCGGCGGTTCGCCGAGTGGTCTTGGCGATCACCAGGATCACTTTTCTTCACTTATTCAACTTGTTTGTTCCTTTTTGCCTAGTAGTGTCATTGACTTGCTCCTTAGCCTTCATAGCTGCAAATCAACACTTTAACATCAGTTTAGAGCACAAATGGGGCATATGAGGACACTTATACTATCAAAACAAACCCTAAATGAGTCGAAATCTGGGACTCATCAACACCCCCAACTTAAACTTTTGCTTGTCCTCAAGTAAAACTCAAGATCAATCAGTTCAACAAGGATGTCTACAAATGGTGTTGCTTAACACTCAACATAAATGCACAGAAAAGGCTCAAACTACACATACAATGATCATTTGCGCACTCAAAGTTTCAAATTGTGACTCAACATTATCAAGTGTACTCAAGCTCACAATGCTTGCTTCAAATGCAAGTTGAAGCTCAACAAAGATATTCAAATTCCCTCACAACAAAGATGATTCCATTTTCACATAAAATTTCTCAACGATTTAAGACTACGGAATCACATACAACTCTCACACTCACAAAGATGAACACATGCATGACTCAACCCATAGGCTTGCCCTTATTTTCCAATCAACATTCATTTCAACTCACTCAAGATCAAAAAGGTCTTTTTAAGGCTAGTAATGGGGTTTAGTGTAAAGGTATGGAAATTTAGGCTTAGTGTCTCCTACCTTCATGAAGTATGGCCTGAAACTCACTTTTCCTCCTTTTCTTTAACATTCAAACATGCTCATAATCCACCCCATTATTCAACTTTATATGAACCACCGGATACCCCATTTCTTTTGCAATTTTCACATACTTTATCTCACAAGATTTCGATTCCAGTCTTTTTCACTTCTTTTTCTCTTCTTTTTTTTAATTTATTTAATTTTTGTATGGAGTGGTTCCATTATTTTCCAACCAATCCATTTCGGGGGAATATTTCACACTTCTTGATTCTCCTTCTTTTTCACCACACCCCAACTTAGGACAAAAGCCTAAGTTGGCTATTCAAACAAACCATACATCATGAAAGTTATGGGTGAAGGGGTAAAAAGAAGTCATATTTGTTCAAGTTTCTTCTAAGAAAATGTTAGGCTCAAAGGGGACCAAGAAAGGTTCACACTTCTCACAAGGTTGGCCACAAAGAGGTATGTTGTCAAATTGGCTCACTCTTAAAAGTTTTTGCCTATGATCATGTCTATTGCTTGCATCACTCAATCAACTGGGCCAACGGGGAAAATTCTAGGTGTCATCAAGCAGAATGTTTAATACGACCTCACCACACAAGGAATTGATACAATTATCAAACAAGACTCTACACTTTCTAGCTAGCGTGCAATGTTCATCACAAGAGACTTAATTGACAATCGGCTAGTCACAACGAGATGCTAAAAGTTTACATTTTGTTTATGTAGCTTAATTTGCCTCATCGTAGCTACATTTTGTTTATGTAGCTTAATTTTGTTTATGTAGCTTAAGTCCCCACCCCACCAAAAAGCATACAACATTGCCGTCAATGTAACAAATGAACGAACACCAAATATAACATAGAAATAATAGCACTAAATGACAAGAATACTGTTAGGATGACTCTCCACTATTGGGGTAAATCAGCGAAGGAGAGGAGAGATCACTGAATACTTCAGTGAACCGCCTAAGCGGTTGCAGTCCGCCTAAGTATCGAGAACAATACCACTCCATTTGAGACCAAAAGGCAATCCAGATCGGGTGCGCCTATCACCATCGGCGCATCGCCTAATGTGCGTAGATCATCACCGAAATTTCCAGAACACCAACTGTTCAGGATGATGCAAATGGCGGTAAAAGTTGGGCTCACCGAACAGCATCGGCGCATCACCGAGTGGCCTGGATACATCGCCAAATATTCCAGAGTCACAGCAAACTATTGATGCCAAGAAAGCGAGTAAAGTCGCGACCGCCGAATCCATTCAGTTGCTCACCGAAATTGCCTTGGCATCACAAAATCACCCATACCTACACATTCAGCACACATTATTCAAAACAACTAACACATGGGTTTCCTCCCAAGAAGCTCCTTATTTAACGTCGTGGCATGATGTGGAAATGCTTTCAACCATCTTCCAAATACACCACTTTGATTAAAGAAATCTCATGACATTCACCAAAGTACAGCTTAAGGCGCTGCCCATTTACCTTGAAAGTTGGGCCCTCTTTTCCTTCTATTTCAATTGCTCCATTTGTAAACACTCGAGTTATCTTAAATGGACCTGACCACTTTGACTTAAGTTTACAGGGAAAGAGTCTCAACTGGGAATTGAAGAGCAACACAAAGTCACCGACTTGAAAGTCGCGTTGAAGGATTCTGGCATCATGCCACCTCTTCAACTTCTCCTTATAAAGGGCTGAACATTCATATGCTCACAACCAGAATTCCTCTAATTTTTGGAGTTGGTTTCACTCTCCCTTTTGCGGCCTTTTCCTAATTCAGGTTTAGCATCTTCAACACCCATAAAGCTTTGTGCTCAAGCTCAATTGGTAGATGACAATACTTGCCGAACACTAGCTGATATGGTGACATACCAATTGGTGTTTTGAACGCAGTTCGATACGCCCACAGAGCATCATCCAATTTGCGAGACCAATCAGTCATATTTTCATTCACCATTTTTGCCAAAATGCTTTTAATTTCCCAGTTTGAAACTTCTACTTGACCGTTTCTTTGTTGATGGTATGGTGTTGCAACTTTATGCTTTACCCCATATTTGCTTAACAATGAGGAAAACATCCGGTTGCAAAAGTGAGATCCCCCATCACTGATGATAGCTCGAGGAGTGGTGAATCGTGAAAAAATATATCGCTTTAAGAATTACAGCACACTCTTGCCCTCATTGTTGGGCAACGCTACAGCTTCGACCCATTTGGACACGTAATCCACTGCAACCAAAATATATTTGTGGCCGAAAGAACTCATAAATGGCCTCATGAAATCTTTACCCCACACATCAAACAACTTCACTACTAAGATAGGATTTAGAGGTAATTCATGCTTTCTTGATACCCCACCTTGCTTTAGACATGGGATGCATTGTTTGAAAAAGTCATGCGCATCCCGGTATAAAGACATCCAGTACTAACCACTTTGAAGCACCTTTGCAGCTGTCCGCACCCCACCATTATCTCCACCGACAGGTGATGAGTGGCACGCATTAAGCATGGCATTGACTTCTTCTTCCGGTACACATCTACGAATGATATGGTTTACACATTCTCGAAACAAATATAGTTCATCCCAGAAGTATTTATTTACCTCAAACAAGAACCTCTTCCGCTGGTAGGAGTTCAACTCCTCCGGCATAATTCCACATACCACATGGTTAGCGAGATCAGCATACCAAGGGATGTTACTTTGGGTCAGCCTCATCACTATTTCATCAGGGAATTCAGCCACAATCTCCCTTTCTTTGGAGTCTGTCATATTGGTTTCTAACCGCGATAAACAATCTGCCACTTGATTTTCACACCCCTTTCGGTCCTTCGGTTCAAAATCAAAGTGTTGTAACAGCGAGACCCACCTAATCAACCTCGGTTTGGCATCTTTCTTTGCCATTAAATACCGTAATACCGCATGATCAGTATGAACTATCACTTTCATACCTAACAAGTATGCCCTGAAGTTCTCAAATGCATAAACTACCGCTAATAGCTCTTGTTCAGTAACAGTGTAGTTACGTTGCGCTCCATTTAGCGTCTTACTGGGGTAATAAATTGGGTGAAAGAGCTTGTTGCGCTTTTTCCCTAACATGGCTCCTAAAGCAGTACCAGTTGCATTACACATCACCTCAAATGGTTCAAACCAGTCCGGGCTAATGATCACCGGTGTAGAGATAAGCTTTTCCTTTAAACACTCGAAAGCATTTGAGCAAGCACCATCAAAAAGAAACTTCGCCTCTTTCTCCAATACCTTACACAATGGGTGTGCAATTTTTAAAAATCTTTAATAAATATCCAATAAAACCATGCATGCCCCAAGAAACTCCGAATACCTTTAATAGATATATGCGGTGGCAACTTCTCAATAACCTCAATCTTTGCTTTGTCGACCTCTAGTCCCTTCTGTGACACGTTGTGACCTAGGACTATGCCTTCTTTGACCATGAAGTGACATTTTTCCCAATTAAGGACCAAGTTGGTTTCAATACACCTTTGAAGGACTTTCCCAAGATGAGCCAAACATGTCTCAAATGAATCACCGACAACTAAAAAGTCATCCATGAACACTTCCATTGACTCTTCCACCATATCAGTAAAAATTGAAAGCATGCACCGTTGAAATGTCGTTGGAGAATTGCATAACCCAAACGGCATCCTCTTGAAGGTGAAAGTCCCGTAGGGACATGTGAAAGTGGTTTTCTCTTGATCTTCCGGTGCAATAGAGATTTGGTTGTACCCGGAGTAGCCATCCAAAAAATAGTACCATCCACGCCCCGCAAGTCTATCAAGCAATTGATCCATAAACGACATTGGAAAATGATCTGTCTCGGTTCAAGAGTTTAACTTACGGTAATCCATGCATACTCTCCACCCGATGACCAGCCTCATGGGGACAAGTTCTCCTTTCTTATTTGGGACCACCGTGATGCCCCCTTTTTTGGGTACACATTGTACCGGGCTCATCCATTTGCTATCCGCAATAGGATACACTAAACCTACGTCTATCCATTTAATGATCTCTTTCTTCACCACCTCTTGCATTGGTGGGTTCAATCTTCTTTAATGCTCAACACTTGGTTTGCACTCGCTATCCAATTGAATTTTGTGTGTGCAAATTTCGGGTGGAATACCTACAATATCAGCGATGGTCCATCCTATTGCCTTGGTGTACCTTTTCAACACCTCACGAAGCAACTGCACTTGTCATTCAAGCAATTCAGCTGCATTGATAACCGACAAGGTATTATTCACCCCCAAGAATGCATACCGAAGAGGGGCGGAATGCACTTTCAACTCAAGTTTTGGCAGTTCTTCCGTGGATGGTTTAGCAGGTGGACTCTCTCGATTCTTTAGATCAATGTCTATCTTTAATGGTTTCCTTGAATATTCACCTAACCCCGATTGGGTAGCTACCACTTCATCATATCCCTGGACTTTGGTTTCTTCATAATTCGAAAGAACAGCCTCAAGAGGTTCACTCATACACATCATCTCGCTCACACTAGCCACCGCTTCATCAATCACATAGATCGTTGATACTAATGAATATCACTAGGTTGCTTAATTGATTTACACACATTAAAGGTGACCTCATCTTCATTTACCTGGAACTTCTACTCCCCGCTGTCAACATCCACTAGGGCCCTTCCGGTTGCTAAAAATTATCTACCAAAAATAATAGGAACTTCAGCATCAATCTCACAATAAAAAATAACAAAATCAGCTAGAAATATGAATCGATCAACCTTTATCAATATGTCATAGAGTATTCCAACGGGTTGTTTGATTGGCCGGTCTTCCATAAAAAGCCACATTGTGGTGGATTTTGGTTCGCCCAGCCCAAGTTGTTTAAAGATTTCATAGGGCATCAAATTTATACTTGCCCCCAAATCACATAAAGCTTTAGCAAATTGAAACATACAATTGGTGCATGGGATGGTGAATTCCCCCGGATCCTCTTTCTATATAATCATCTCGCTAGTCATAATGGCACTACAATGATGAGAGACTTCAATTGTTTTGAAGTACATGCTTCTCTTCTTAGGGACCATCTCCTTCATGTATTTAGCATATCCCGGCATCTCCAATAATGCATCCACTAACGGAAGATTTATAGAAAGTGTCTTAAACATAGATAGGAATTTCTTGAACTTTTCATCCTCATTTTTATTTTTGAGACGTTGAGGAAATGGGGGAGCTATTTTGGGAAGAGGTTGCACTATCTTTGGAGTTGGGGTAGCCTTTTCTTTATCTTTTTGCAACTTGTCGGCGGGGCTTTGCTTAGGACTTTCCTCCTTCTCTTTGATCATATCACTTTCTGGTGCTTGACAAACCCCTCTTCCTCATTGTTATCTTTCTCTTCTTCATGAGTGTTCATCCCGTTATTACCTTTCACATTACCAATCGATATCTTTCTACTTTGAGTCACAACCGCCAACTCTTTGTCATAGTCAGTCGTCAAAGTTGTTGCGCATTCAACATCAACCCTTTCAACTGCTATGGGTTCTAGTTGTGCTGAAAGTTTACTCAGCTGACCCTCAAGTTGCTTGATTGCATCTGCGTGATAATTCACTATATTATTTTATGATGAGAAATAAACGTTCATCTCCATAAGCATGTCATCAGATCCTTCAACCTTATCTAGGATACGCGACAACAAATCATCCACTCGTAGGCTACCCGAACTACCCTTTGATCTTGGGCTGTCACTTGATTACGTGTGGTCCTCTTCATGACTGTCTTCTCTCCTTCAAGGGTCATTTTGTTCAGTCCATTCTTGATATCAACGTCTCCTCTCTTCTTCCTTATGAGAGTTCCAACCTCGATTCCCACCCGACTTTAAGTAGCAAGGGTGAGAACCCTCCTCAACTCTAAACACTCTTCTGACTTGTTTGGGTTCATCAACCTTTTCTAACACTTGCTTTTGTAAGAACTCCATTTGGGACATCATTTTGCTAATATTCTCATCCCTCTCTTTCTCCTTGTCAAGTTGTTCCTTTGTCATCCTAAAATTAAAGGGGGATACTTGGTCCTCACGAGTGTACCACTCTTGGTTGATTTTGGTCATTTCATCAAGAAGGAATGAGGCTACCTCAAATGGTTGTAACATTATGCCCCCACGAGACAGCTGGTCAGCAACCCTTTGTTCACTGAGTCTAAACTTTGGTAAAAATATTGAAGTATCACATCACCTGGAAGCCCATGAGTAGGACATTGCAATAGTAACTTTCAAAATCTCAGCCAAGTCTAATGAATTGGTTCCCCTTCCACTCGCTTGAAGTTTTGGATGTTGTCATGCAACTTCACCATCTTTGAGGGTGGGAAAAAACTTATGTAGAATGCCTCGGTAAGCTCCTCCCATGATGAAATGGAGTCCTTCAGGAGCCCTGCTAACCACTTGGTTGCTTCCCCCATTAAAGAGAAAGGGAACAACCAGAGCCGAACTGATTCTTGTGACATATCCTTGAGTTAAAAGGAACTACATATCTCCACAAAGTTTTGAATATTCTCAAGGGGATTTTCATGATCTAACCCCCCAAATATTCCTTTAGCTTGCAAGAGTTGTAGCATTGTGTTTGTCAAATGGAATGTAGGATGATCCCCAACCAGAGGTAGGCAAATAGCACCTACGCCCCCTAATAGAGCCTCATTTGCGTGAAAGGAATCACCACCATTATCTAGGTGACCAAGTTGGTTCACGGTACTTTCATTTCCACTCATCTTGTCACCTGATCACAAGTAGCTCACAACAAAAAGGTAAGTCCATTCAACTACAACACAAAGCGATCGCACTTTAAACTTCAATAAGAGAATTCTAAGCACCACTCCCCGGCAGCGGTGCCATTTTGATTAACGCTCAACTACACCTCATCTGATACTAGGTGTAGACGGTCATAATCGAGTAAACCCCAACAATTGAGTTAGGGTCGAACCCATAGGGAGCGATACAAGTTTGAATTCAATTATGAAGTAGTAAATATGATTCAATTGGTTGTAGGAATAGAAATTATCAGAATCACTTAAATAAATTGAAAGAAAGACATAAATGTCAGGTGGGGGAATTTGGTATCAATCAACAATCACAACAATAACAAACAACAGGGGAAATCGAACTATTAAGAGATGCTTGGGGGAATCACCGACCAACTGCCAATTTTTGCTAAATGGGTGCAGGCTAATTACTGAAGGTTACTAGATTTTCGTGGGTAGGCTGGACTTTCAATGAGATAGATTTCTCTCGAACAACCATCCCACTTTAGGTGAGTTCTCTCGAACCTCAATAAGCTAAACACTAAAACTAGCCCACAACCTCACTTCATCTACTCTCTCGAGCTAGATAGGTAGAATGTGGCTTAGAATTCACTTTTTCAAATTGAACCCACAACTACCCAATCACTAGAAATGCTAATTTATAGCCTTAGTTTTATACCTCTCTCTCGAGCAAGCATAAAACACTAAGAAACATTGAAATAAACATTCCAACACATTAATTTAACAACATCGATAAATTAGACCCACTTCAAATTAGTAATACGAACAATAATTTCTAAAACCTATCAGCTAAATCAAGCAACTAATCTTATGGTCAAACCCCCAAGAATGGGGTTTTAGATAGTCATCATAAAAGTGAGGATTCAATACCTATTATGGTCTCCATAGATGGGTATTGATTTCCAAAACCTTGAAATGAATCAATTTAGCTTTAATTACAAAACCCAACTCAAAATCTACTTGAAAACTGCGTTAAAAACAAACAAGAACAGTGTTTTCGTTCTATGTCTGAGTTTTCCCAATGTTTGAATGCCTTTCTAAAAAAAAAAATTGGCCTTTGGGGTAAATCGGTGAGGTAAGTCGCGCTTCGCCGACAGTTCAGCGAGTCGCCAATCGCTCCTGCCCATCGCCTTCTTAGCTTGAGTTTTCATCCATTGCACACAGTAACTTTAGAAGGTCTATATCAAGTTCGTTGATCGGTTCCGCGGTGCGGCGTTTGCTCCCTTGGATTGCCATTCTGCTTGCATCCTCACTAATGGTCCAGTAAATATCAGCGGACTAGCTCCTCTTCACCGATCCAGTCGGCGAGTTGCCGATAGGGAATGTTCCTCGCACAATTTCTATAATCTGAGGAGTGGCCTACTGTGACTTTGGGCGAGCTAAAGACCCACTCCGCGGTTCACCGAGTGGTCTTGGCGATCAACAGGATCACTTTTCTTCACTTCTTCAGCTTGTTTGTTCCTTTTTGCCTTGTAGTGTCCTTACGTTGCTCCTTAGCCGTCATGGTTGCAAATCAACACTTTAACTTCAGTTTAAAGCACAAATGGGGAATTTAAGGACACTTATACTGTCAAAACAAAGTCTTAAATGAGTCGAAATTTCAGACTCATTAGTTATCATCAATTGAGGGTGAGAGAAGATGACATTCCAAAGACAGCTTTTCCAACTCGGTATGGTCATTATTAGTTTTTGTGATGTCATTTTGGTTGACTATTGCTCTGGCATTGTTCATGAATTTGATGAATAGGGTGTTTAGACAATACCTTGACATGTTTGTGATTGTGTTTATCGATGATATTTTGATCTATTCAAGGAGGGAGGATGAGCATATTGATCATTTGAGGATCGTGTTGCAAATTCTTAAGGACCAACACCTTTTTAAAAAGTTTAACAAATGTAAATTTTTGTTAGGGTCCGTAGCTTTCCTCACTCATATTGTTTCAAGCAAGGGTATTGAGGTAGATCCTAAGAAGATGGATGTGGTCAAGAGTTGGCCTAGACCTCTAACTCATTCAGATATTAGAAGCTTCTTAGGTTTGGCCAGTTATTATAGAAGGTTTGTTGAGGGGTTTTCCTAAATTGCATCTCCCTTGACGGTTTTGACACAAAAGAAGGCTAAGTTCATATGGACAGAGATGTGTAAGAAGAGTTTCCAAGAGTTGAAAGATAGACTTACTTCCGCACCGGTGTTGACCTTACCGGAAGGGACAGATGGCTTTGTGGTTTATTCTGATGCCTCAAGAATTGGGTTAGGGTGTGTGCTTATGCAAAATGGAAAAGTGATTGCCTATGTCTCAAGGCAACTTAAAGTTCATGAGAAGAATTATCCTACCCATGACCTTGAACTAACAGCGGTCATTTTTTCCTTAAATATTTGGAGGCATTATTTATACGGTGTGCATTTAGATGTGTTTACCGACCACAGAAGTTTGCAATATGTGTTCAATCAAAAGGATTTGAATCTTCGCCAAAGAAGGTGGCTTGAGTTATTGAAAGATTATGACATGTGTGTTCTTTACCACTCCGGTAAAGCTAATGTGGTAGCGAATGCTCTTAGTCGGTTATCTATGGATAGTGTTGCTCATATTGAAAAAAAAGAAGAGTTGGTTTGAGATGTTCATAGATTGGCTTGATTAGGTGTTCAATTGGTGGACTCCGCCAAGGGTGGTGTTATGGTTCACAATGGGTCTGAATCATCTTTTGTAGCAGATGTGAAAGCTAAGCAAGGTCTTGATCTAATATTGGTTGAATTGAAAGAGGCGGTACTTAAGAAATCTGTTGAGGCCTTCTCCCAAGGGGGAGATGGGGTACTTAGATACCAATGTCGTTTATGTGTTCCAAATGTCGATTAGTTGAGGGAACGAATTTCGGCATAATCCCATAGTTTGCGGTATTCCATTCAACCAGGAGCAACAAAGATGTACCGTGACTTGCGGGAGATTTATTGGTTGAATGGGATGAAGAAGGATATTGCGGGATTTGTGGCTAAGTGTCCAAATTGCCACAAGTGAAGGTTGAGCATCAGAAACAGGGAGGTTTATCCCAAGATATTAGCATTCTTACTTGGAAGTGGGAAGATTTGAATATGGACTTTATAGTGTGGTTTCGACGTACTCGCCGACAATATGATTCGATTTGGGTCATAGTAGACCGAATGACGAAATCGACCCAGTTCATTTCCATCAAAGTTTCTTGTGCGGCGGAAGACAATGCTAAGTTATATTTTAGGGAAATGGTAAGGTTGCATGGGATACCCTTGTCCATTATCTCTGATAGAGGTACTCAGTTTACTTCTTAGTTTTTAAAGTCATTTCAAAAGGGTCTTGGCACTAAACTAAAGCTTAGCACGACTTTTCACCCACAAACCGATGGGCAAGCAGGGAAAATGATCCAAACCTTAGAGGATATGTTAAGAGCATGTCTCATCAATTTCAAGGGAAATAAGGATTATCACTTGCCATTAATAGAGTTCACTTATAATAATAGCTACCATTCTAGTATTTGTATGACCCCCTTTGAAGCTTTTTATGGTAGGAGGTGTAGATCTCCTATAGGATGGTTTGAAGTGGGTGAAGTTTCCTTGATAGGACCCTAATTAGTTCATGAGTCTATGGATAAAGTCTGGCTTATTGGAGAGAGGTTAAGAACGGCCCATAGCCGACAAAAGTCCTATGCCGATGTTAGAAAAGGAGACCTTGAGTTTGAGGTTAGTGATTGGGTCTATTTGAAAATCTCACCCATGAAGGGTGTGATGAGATTCAGGAAGAAAGGAAAGCTTAGTCCCCGATACATAGACTTGTATCAAGTTTTGAGGCGTGTTGGTAAGGTTGCTTATGAACTTGATTTTCCAAATGATTTTGCAATGGTGCATCCGGTTTTCCATGTCTCTATGTTGAAAAAATGTGTTGGTGATCTAACATCCATAGTTTCCCTAGAATGTTTGGGAGTTGATGAAAGTCTCTCTTATGAAGAGGTACCGGTTGAGATGTTAGACCAGCAAGTTAAGAAGTTGAAGAACAAGGAAGCTGCTTCCATGAATGTTTTGTGGAGGAATTACCTAGTTGAGGGTGCTACTTGGGAGGCCGAGGCTGATATGAAGTCCTGGTATCCTCATCTTTTTCCTTCTACTCTAGCTTGAGGTAATGAGTTTCCTCATGGTTTGCTCCTTGTTTGAAGTTATGTTTTTTTTTATGTTCCCATGATTTCCTTATGTTATACATGGTCATGAAAACTTTTGTTTTGAAAGAAAATGAGTTTATATGATTAATTTTCCTCATGTTGTAGTTCATTGAGTATGAGTTGTCTATAGGCTTCATGAGATGAATTGATGAACATGTCTTATATATACTTTTTGAGATTGAATTGCATATGAGATTGTGTTGAGTATGTTTTTAGCTTGGAGAAGGTAGTTCCTCCTTATAAATGAGTAATGTTGAAAAATTTATACGTATTGGGTTGCTAGGTGTAGTTCCTACTTCTTTATGAGGCATTTGAGTATGTTGAGTTTGGAGGTTATGTTTCCTCCTTATTTATGTGCATTGCATGCATAATGGGCTGGTATTGTTAGTTTCACCCCTCATTTGATGTTTTGAGAACGCCCTAGCTTGGAGATGATAGTTTCTCCTCGGTTGTATGCATTGCATTGTAGGTTGGGTTGTTAGTTCCTCTTCTACTATTTTAGAATGAGTTTGAATATCATTCGAGGACGAATAGTTCTAAGGGGGAGATAATGTAACACCCCGTATCCGAAAAAGGGAAAAGGATCAGATTTTGGGAAGTTGCAGGTGCTAGCCACGGAGGCCAACCACGGCCCGTGGGTTGAACCATGCACCGTAGGTAGGTCCTTGGGTTGGCCACCTTGGCAAAATTTCAGAGGCCCAGGACTACAGCCTGACCTATAGACCGTAGGTCAGACCACGGTCTGTGGTTAGGGTTCGTGGTTTCGAGGCCCAAATTTTGACTCTCTGACCACCATCCACAGTCTACCAGGACGGACAGTGCGTTAGACCATGGCCCGTCGACTAGGGTCCGTCGGTGGCTGCTGTCAGCTAATTTAAGGTGCAGTTGGGTCTTTTCCAGTTTTAATTAAATCAAAGTGAAGTCGATTTGCCTAAATCTATGACCCATATATAAGTCATTTTAACCCCTAAATTCACTCATTAAGATCATTCTCTCAACTCACTAAAAGAATTGGGTTTCCTTTCCAAAATAATTCTCTCTATAGAAAGTTGATGTAAAAGGAGGAGTTGAAGCTAAGGTCAAGGTCAATTCTCCATTCCTCAACCATTTGTGGGCTTTTCGATTAAGGTGTGATGGCTTTTCATCCATGGAATCCTTCCTTCCATGGAGTCCCTAGGTTTTCCCTAATTGAGAAGATCAAATCCCCAATTTGAATTAGTGTTTCTTCCAATGTTGTGGGTATTGATGAATGTTGATCCAATTGAGTGGATTATGATTGTTTATGATTGAATTGATTGTAATACATGTTTTTAGGATGAAATTGCATGTGCCCATGCCTAAATCATGCCTAGAAGGATGAAATTGATGTAAATTGGTTTTATGCCATGAGGGGATAGATTGTGGGTTTTAGATGTATTCAATCTAGAATTGATGAGATACATTAGAATTGAAGTTTATATGATGAATCATGATTAGATTGATTTGATATTGAAACTTATGATATGATTATGATGTTGAATTGTTTGAGATTGAGCATATAGAACGACTAGGAGATATAAGGCTTTGAGAGTAAAGCTTATAATGTCAATTGTTGACTATTAATGTAATTGTTGTGGAAGGGATAGTTCCCACATGAATTGTTTATGATGATGCATGTGAAAGGTTTGCTCACATTGAATGATTCTAGGTTGAAAGGGTTGCTCACCTAAAATGAATCTATGTTAATGACTAAGATATTGATGAGGCTAGAGGGGATTACCCATGACCTCTAAATGAGATGGATATGAGCCGATTACCCGTATTCCATGAAGTAGGATAAAGAGGTGAATACCCTTATTCCTTAGAGTTGAACAAGAGGTAATTCCCCATGTTCTTAGGATATGATTGGACAAGAGGAGAATACCCATGATCCTTATAGAATGACAAGAGGCGAATACCTATGTCACATGTTGATTGGACTAGAGGCGAGTACCCATTATCCATATGTTGAGTAGGACTAGAGGCGACTACCCATATTCCTTTATAGTAAGGCAAGAGGAGATTCCCCATGTCTATAAAAGATAAGCTAGCCTATGTTATGATGTATGATGAGCTTTGATTGGTGCTTGAGTTGCCTTCCATGATATTCTTTACTAGAGGTAGATGACTGAACTATTGACTAAGGATAAGTTGAGGTTACTTCAAGAAGTATTGCTCCTATGTTATGATGATTTATGTGCATTGATTATGCTTATGACTTATGTTGTTATCTCTTTCAAACTTGAGATATTTCAAACTTTTCAAGAGAGAGAAAAGTAACTAAGAGAGATTTTTTTTACAGATTTTACATACTTTTCCAATACTGAACATTCTTGGAAAGGGTTTTGGAGCAAAGATATTGAGGTTTTAAGGTTTTAGTTTTATTTTTGGAATTGACCATTGAAGATTTTGACATTTTGTTATGGTTGGCCAAACCTCCTTTCCTTAGGGGTGTGATTATGCAATCTAATACACAATTTAGCTTGTGTGTATTGTTAATAGCTTCATTTAATGTTGTTTTGAAATGGGTTCAGTTATTTACTCATGTTTTCATTTATGAACTGAACTTGGAAATTATGTTCTAGCTTTAGCTCTCTATGCTTGCTTGTGAATTTTGCTTAGGGTGGAGTATATGCTTTATTGTTGTATTGACTCTTGTCTTTACAACCCATCTTGATCAAGTGGGTTAAATTATGGATTTGGGTTACTTTGCATTGTTAAGCTTGTTGAGGTTTGAAAGAACTTGCTTGAAATATAATAGCTGATTGAAAGATGATTGTTATAGTTACAATCCATCCTATCCATTGAGATTCTACGACTTAAACCAATTAGTTATTACCCATTAAGCAAAATTAGTATTCGATTGCGCACACACTTAAGGTCCCGTCTCTACTTGATCAAACCCCTCTTTTATTGTTTTCGTTAACAATTGGATACCAAACTCTCTTGATATTGATAATTGAGACCTTTTGATTTACATTATGTTACATGTTATTTATTTCCATTCTACAACAAGTTAGAGCACTTTCATACTTCGTATTTCAATTCTTTTCCGTACCATTCCTCATGGGATCGACCCTAATTCATCGTTGGGTTTATACCTGTTAGCGACCGCCTACACTTTGAATTATAAGAGGTATAGTTGAGCGTTATCAGTCACAATAAGACAATTCACATTATCATATTCATCACATAGCCTTTTTCATTTCAACCCCTTTTTATTCATTTAGATATAACAAGTGCACAATTTAAATCCTTCACCTCATTCCTATTACTCCCAACACACAATTAACGAAGGAAGCATACGAATTCAACTAGAATACAATGTTTAGGAAGCCAATTGACTTAAATCAATCAACAATCACTCCAATATTTGAGTCTTCCCCTTCCAAATAACTTCTAAAACCACACAATATATGCACAAACAAGTATTCACAATCATATTCCAAAAACAACAATACCGACATCAATTTCTCTTGAAAAGAGGGCCAATCAACACAAACTCAATTTTGAAAATAAGTTTTGAATCAAATATTTAATACATGAAAACATTTTTCAAAACTTTAGGAACTCATTAGAGAAAATCATTTCGTAAAAGTACTTGAAATTCGAAAAAGTACTTGAAATCAGTTCACAAACTCCATTTTAATAAATTCATAAGTTCTTGAAGAAAATCCCCAAATTTCTCATTTCAAAAGCTTGAGTTGAACACATAAATCCATAAATAATAATGGGTATTTGATGACTTAGAATTAATAAACATTCGCCAAAATATTTTACTTGAAAACCTTGTCAAAATCGCCTCCCCATAGGTCCCAAAACTCAAAAATGGTGAAATGGGGTTGACGCCCCAATTTTACAAAACATTTTGCCTAGGTCAAAAATGCTCATCGCGATTATGACCCAAGGTTACACGATCATGATGAGTAAGGCAATTAACTCATTAAAGTTGACAATCCCGATCACGGGAAGACCCACGCGATCACGATACACCACAATATGATGCTACACAATAGTGATGAGGGAGTCTCGAGACGCAATGACCGAAATGGCCAAGCATCAGAACCTGAAACCAGCAAAACATAAAATCATCGGAACCCCGTACACACAAACCAGATATGCAAATCAATTAAACTCAACGTTCTGGACTAAACAGATTCCACAAAACAAAAATCTGCGGTCTCCATGACCTTGCATCTGAGAAAACCATAAGAAACTAACTCACGTCTGAAAAGTCTTAAACAAACTCGGGACCTCTACAAAATCAACTAAGACTGCAACTGGGCATGAAAGCATCCCTCAAATCCAACAGAACTGTCAGAATTCTGATCTGAGCTTCTGAACCTCGAATGTTGAAAAAATTTAACCCAAAGGCCAAAATTCCACAACTTTAGACCTCAAATCCTCAAAAAGACTCTGTAGCTAAAACCGTCGACTCCTACTGATCAGATTTCACATGTCGGGACTTACGAAATCGACATAATTCCATTCCGATACTCAAAACATCAAAAGACACCAAAAACCACTTTCTTAACAACTCAGCCTTACAAACTCAATACTTACAAAAAATCTCAACTTTTAACTCAAAGTTCAAAACAAACTTTTCAAACTCAATCATGGAAAACTCGAGGTGACTATCAGAAGGGGAAAATTGTAATTTCCATGGAACAAAACAAAAAATGACCGACCGTGACATTACAAGATTTGAATTGTCACCTTAAGGATCAAGAGAAAATATGACAACCCATCTAGTAATGTTTTTTAAATGAATATCTTCAACTAATGATTTGAAGTACAAATAGTTTAAAGGAAAAATAACAAAACAATCATTTAGTTCAAATAACAAATTTATAAACTTTTATATGGTAAAAGTTTAATCGATATAAAAATATACATATTATATTAGAGAAGGATAAAAAAATACCCTTAAACTTGGTTAGAATTATTAATTTAGTGTTATTGAATGTGATACCATCTTACAACCATTGTAGTTCGAGCTCAACCTTTAAAGTTGGGTATTTTTTTGCATACCACCGCCTATTCTCTCAAAAATGTGACAGTTGAGTGTTTATTAAAAATTATGTTGTTGATGGGGATCAGTTAACAATTTGTATTTTGTTGATTTCTAGGTTCAAACTTTCGTGCATTTTGTATTCTTGTTATTTCTTATTTTATTTTGTTGGTTGCTAGAATACGAAAATATGAGCCAAGCAGACAATATGAAATCGTGGCTGATTTTGCTAGTGAGCTTGACAAGGAGAATATGAAGTTAGCTGTTGCGGGAGCAATTCACCTACCATTAAAAGTAGGGAAGTTGGTTTTTCAAATTACTAGATCTATGGTTCACCTCTTACAAATGAAGGGGTTTTTAGGAGGAAAAGTTGTGGAGGATGCATACCGACACCTAAGAAATTTTATGGATGTTTGTATCTCCTTTAAGGGGTGATAAATTAACCTAGAGTCCATCTGTCTAAGGTTATTCACTTTATCGCTAACTAGAGAAGCCACCTCATGGTTTATAGAATTTCCCCTAGGATTGATTACGTCTTCTATTTGAACTAAAGACTTCTTTCCTTGAAAGATTTTTCCCTTCCTTACGGATGTTGGGATTGAGGGATGAAATTGATAACTTTTAATAATTACAGGGAAAAACTATGCATGAGTTGTGACTATGTTTTAAGAAGAAGTGATTGAATGCTTAAACCATGGGTTGCCCAACCAAGTATATCTACAAATTTTCTACCGCTCTTTGAATAAGACAAATCAAGCGGTTATTAATAATTTGACTTGAGGATTTTTCATGAGTGTCACATACCCACTAGTTTCCATTGCTTTTGATCAAATGGCGAATACCAATATGGAATGACATACTAGAGATAATGCAAGGTACATTGGTGTAGATACGTCCATAATTAAAATTGATATAATAAGAAAGGAAGAGGAGCGCCAGAAGCAAATGGCTAAGATGATGACACATGTGGAGCTCTTAGCCAAACAAATATTGGGTACCTAGAAGATAAGTTTAAATGTCATTGGGGCACATAGTGCATCATTGGTTGAAGAGAAGGCTGATTATTTGATGAGAATATTAGATACTTTGAAAACCAAGGGTCCGGTTCCCGATCGAGGTACAAAGTTACCAACCAAGGTCCTTGGTATCCTCGGGATGAGAATTAGGATTGGAAATATTGAAATTGTCCCTGTAGAGACTAAGAAAGGTAGTGGAATGAGCAAGATAGAGCAAGAGTTGATGATAGATAACATCATCGGAGTTGAAATTCATATGTGCCTCCATTAAAAGTTAATGCTACCCCTAATAAAGCAAGCGTGAGTTACTCGGCTAGTTCAAATGTGTCATGACACAAAGTACACCCAATATGTGACATGATGTATAGAACCGTGAGAGGCCTTACATAAGCAAGTTAACATACATCATACATGATAATAGAATTGAAAGAAATCAAAAGATAACATTTCATATTTCAAAAGAATTTTTTAATCAAAGTGGAAGTTTAACATTTGTCTTAATAAGCCATCTAATACATCATAAGAAAAGTGATAGGGATGTAACCCATAAATCATATAATAAGTCTGAAACTGAAATGACATAAAGTTATAACAGTAACATCATCCTCAAAGTATGAGGACTCACCAAGTCTTCAAATCTCAAATGTAATCAACAAGCCACAAATGGAGGGAGAAGAGTCGTCAATGTCACGCCCCAAACTGAAGGGGCACAACTGGCTCTTAATGCCAAAACTCACGCCCGAGCTGACCCTGCTGAACCATTTGCTACTAGCGCATGACAGCCACACGCAATCAAGAAAACAAACAAGTATATCTCGGCTTAAAATTAAGCCCTCGGCCGGCAAGGCCCCTGTCAACAGATCTATAAAAGA
>JAJONR010008703.1:0-47180 GCA_029582245.1 Solanum etuberosum | reverse complement strand
GAAAACGTCATAATTCCATGATTGTCGTTGTTATTGAAGTTGTTTGTGAGTTCGTTTCTAATAGGGTCTTCTTGATATGTACCCTCAGAAAACGTCATAATTCCATGATTGTCGTTGTTATTGAAGTTGTTTGTGAGTTCGTTTCTAATAGGGTCTTCTTGATATGTACCCTCAGAAAACGTCATAATTCCATGATTGTCGTTGTTATTGAAGTTGTTTGTGAGTTCGTTTCTAATAGGGTCTTCTTGATATGTACCCTCAGAAAACGTCATAATTCCATGATTGTCGTTGTTATTGAAGTTGTTTGTGAGTTCGTTTCTAATAGGGTCTTCTTGATATGTACCCTCAGAAAACGTCATAATTCCATGATTGTCGTTGTTATTGAAGTTGTTTGTGAGTTCGTTTCTAATAGGGTCTTCTTGATATGTACCCTCAGAAAACGTCATCATTCCATGATTATCGTTGTTATTGCAGTTTGTGGTGGAGTCGTTTCTAATAGAGTCCTCACAAACTTCATCAATAAATGGATCATCATCTCCCCTCTTTCTCTTTCTCTTTCTCTTTCTTCTGGTGGACTTAGTGGCAATTACATCATTTTTATTGTAGAACCTACACAAAACCCATTCATCCAACTGCAAGAAAAAATAAAATGAACAATTAAATAATATAGTAAATAAGAAAACCACATGTAACTAATACTAAACTATAACTTTAAATAGTGTAATACGATATTTAAGTGATTTGATTGAGTAAATATATCCGACGTACCTTGGTATTTCTGGGTGTAGAACTATTTGGAATTGGAATTTTAGGAACCATATATTCATGCATAATCCAATCAGTTTTTTCTCCTTTTGGAGACTTTCCAATGTAGTATACTAAAGCTCTTCTTGATCCAATTTTACTATTTTTTTCATCATCTATTCTTTTATCTGCTCCAGTAGCTTTCCAATAACCATTCCCAGTACATCTATCTGGTCTTTCTCCATTTGGATACTTACGATCTCTTGGAGTAAATACATACCATACTTTTTCCTCTGTTGTTGGCTTAAGATATGCTGCGAAAAAATTAAAAAAAATTGCAACAACTATCGATGTATAGTATTATAAACGTTACACGCATGAAGGACATATAGTATTTGTTGAAACAAACTTAATAAAGGAAAACAAAGGTTGGTTTAAATTATTATCTTAAAAACATGAATTAGATAATAAACTACATCACTTGGAAACACTAACACAAACCCTAAACAAGATTGAGTCGAAAAATTACATGAAAAAAATAATAATCACATAAACCCTAGTTATTATCTTCAACAAAAATCATGGATAATCAAGAGGCGGATGCAACATTATACGTACCGTCGTCGGGTTAAGATATACTGCAAAAAAAAAAAAAAATTGCAATAATTTTCGATGTATTTTAACATGTTATATTATTATACACATTACACCTAGCTCAATGACATCATCAATATAAACTATAATGTAAATATACATTGTACTATCAGATCATCCAAAAGATTAAACGTAAAAACATGAAGACATATAGTATTTGTTGAATAAGACTTATTAAAGGAAAACAAATACTGTTTTAAATTAATATCTTATACATGATTAAATTAACCTGAAATCTTTTGAATAAATAAACACAAACCCTAAACAAGATTGTATCGAGAAAAAAAAAAACACATAAACCCTAGTAATCTTATTAAACAAAAATCACGAATATAATCAAGAGACGGATTCTACGTACCAGCAATGGTGTTGGGATCATACTTATAAATATTCATCTCATAAATCTTATTAGGATGCAAAGGCAAATTAGCAAGCTTCCTCTCCAAATAATGCTTAATTAGCTCATAATCCGTAGGATAAAATCGAAAACCTGGAGGAAATTTTTTCATCAAACCTTCAATATCTTCAGTAGACATAATTTGATCACCATTACTGTTCTTGTTACTAAACACAGCACTAATTGGGAGCTCATATATATGATTAGCACTAATTAAATTATCTTTAGACACATTGTTTGTAGGAGATGTGTTATGGTTTTCCATGGACTCTGTAACTTAAAACCCTAATTACCTGATTAGTGGAAGATGTTAATAGTAATTAAAAATCTAATTAACAGGAAGAAGAGTTTTTATATTATCAAAATATTGTTTACGAATTACTATGGGAAAAGGATTTGACTAATATGAGTTGTATTAAGTTTAGATAACTACTAATCCTACTAAGATATTTTTAACTACTTTGATTGGATGGAATATAATTTGAAATTAATCCAATTTTTTTTTAAAACTTTAAATGATAGGAAAAATAATTTTAAAAACTATATATTTGCGGATTAATAATTTAAATAAAACTCGTTATATTACAAAATTCTACGTATAAATATTGTGTATAACTTTTAAGATATAGGAGACTTTACCAAAATAATATTTGGGAAAAAACTTTGTTATCTAATGATAAGGTGTGAGATTAATGTCAACTATTATTCTTACTTTTGTTTAAATGGTTGTTATGTTGTTAATTTGAATATAATATTTATTTTAATTGTTATTTAAATTTTATTATATCGTATCGTTAAATTTATTATTATAAAATGATGAAAAATCTCATTTTATGTATGTAATTAGGGGTGTACATGAAAATCATTAAGTCAAATCGAATCGACGTATCAAGTTAAAAAAATGAAGAAGCCTAATTTGTGGTTTGGTTTGGTTCTAACGTTGAAAAATAAACCCGATTATTCTTGAGTTAGTTTGGCATTAATAAAAAGAAAAGTCAAGGTGAGTTCAAATCAAATCTTTTATTACATAAAAAAAAAATATTAATTATAATCTACTTAATAGTTAGTAATTTGACTAAAAAAATTGACAGGTGCTATGTATTTGCCTTATTTTTCGACATGTTTTCCTAACACAATATTTTGAAAATGTCATTTTACATTTTGTTTTTTCCAATTTTATTTATTTAAATGTTTTTGGAGATGCCAATAAGGTAATAAGCAATATAATCACTCACTTTTGTACCAATGATATAAGATACTTCTTCAATTCGAAATTTTAAGTGTTGCATTAAATCATATGATCAAGGGGACAACCTTTTAAATATGAGTTATGGTTAATTAGGTCATTACGCATGGTTCTATAAAATTTTGAACCAAAAAAAAGTCGATTAACAATATTTCAAAAGTTTATGGACTAACACACATCAAAAAATTGAGAAAATCTTATTGGCATCTCCATTGGTGACAACCTATTAAATGATACTCATTGTTTTTGAAAAGTGTAGCTCGCTTTTTTAGAGTTAATGTGTCAAGAAAAAAGAAATCAAGATTACCTCAATTTTTTGTTTATATTAGTCCATGAATTCTTCAAAATGTGTAAGCGACTCTACGTGAGCTCAAATTTTATGAATCTATCAGTGATGATACTCTTTATTTCCCAAAGGCAATCGTCATTTTTTATTGGAGTGTATAGCGCCAAAAAGAGCAACATTAACTATACATAACTACGAATATGGTCTTCAAGTCATTTCGAACGGACCTATCAAGGTTGAATCAGATGGACTAACACACACGGAAAATTCTAAAGGATGGGAGTTATGCATAATGTCAATGGAGTGATGCAGACAAGAGAAGACTTATCTCCATTACGATGCTGTTATGCATGATCAACAAAGAGGCTTTTGAGTCAAAAATCATCTTCTTGTAACCTACAATCATTTTTGGCACTAAAAATGGCAATGGAGAGAGCAAAAACCATAATGTAAGTTAACTAAACACTCAAATGCAAAGCCAATCAGCATCATTTTTATCATAAAAGTTCATATAGAATTCAACACACTGGTGTTCTTGAAAGCATATTTCCCTTGGGTCTGCAGACTAATACATTACATTATATCTTGAAACAGATAAAGAGAGTGAGCACGATGGAGTTAACGATGAGAGTGTTAAAAGAGAATTTACTGTACAGGCTTCTGTACATGAAAAAGAAACAATCAAATTGACTAATCCCTCGGAAAATATACTGTCTAGAGTCGAAAGCTAATTACTCGGGCCTGCATGACCACGGCCTTGTGAATAGTTATTCAAATGGTCGATGGTTAAGTCTAAATGCCCTAATGTTTCCAAACCAGATTTTATTCATCATCCAGTTCCACAAGCTGTGCACGCCTCTCAGCTGCCTTCTTCCGCACAAAGAACCCCCACCTCATTGCAGCCTTAATTTTCAGCCAACCCACAACAGCTTTTCCTGGGCGTGTGCGGTCCTCATCATAACTGAAACTAGGAGATGGCGAAGGCATGAAAGATGGGAAACCATATCCATCTTCAGGCAAATTTACAGAACCATGGCCTCCCATGCTGAAAAGTCTCAGCAAATGTTGCATATCATCATTCTCAAGAATTTCATTGCTTCTCATTCGAATTTCCTCCTCAGACAAGAATTCGTCAACTCCCTTGTCCCTGTTGTGCGACCAATCATCAAAAGGATTAAGATTGGTTTGTGGGAGAGATGAGGTAATTGTCTGGAATGAAGATGATTGTGGAGGACCAAGAGCCAGGCCAACATTGTTGTCATATCTCGTACTCTGGAGCTGATGACTGCTGGTTATTTGGTGCTGAGGCGCAAATGGAGTGCTCTCAAACTGTGAGCGGGAATTAGAATTCATCATAGGACTTTGGGTAGGCATCCTAGCAACCATGTTGTCATTGTAACCTGAACCTGTTGCACCAAATTAAAAGATGGCGTTATTATGACATAAATAGTGCAGAGGATAAGTTTGGAAAGAAAGAAAGAGAGCTTAACCACAAAAGATCTCCCAGAGTCAAAGAAATCAAACTACAGACATGATTAGATAGGACATGACACAAATTCATTTGACTGAGGACATGACCTTAGATAGGAAAGTATGGATGTCGAGGATTAGGGTAGAAGGTTAGTAAGTAGCTGAGTGTTGTCGTTTTCTGTGTGGAAGAGGGAGTGAGCTAGCCTCCTCTTGTCCTCTTAGTAGTATTATTATTCAGGTATCACATAGTTTCATATTCTTTGATGCATATTGCTATCAGTTGTTGCATTTGTTTGTATCTTGCTACTTTGATGTCTCTGTTCTTTTAGTCTTGTGGCGTATACTTTCCTTTCGAGCCAAGGGTCTATTAAAACAGTCTCTCTACCTCACAAAGGTAGGGGTAAGGTCTGCGTACATCTAGGTAGTTTTCAAAAATAAAATGTCTAATCTATGATGAGACCTCACAACAATATTTCCTCATTACATGTTAACAATCCATTAGACAAGTTCCTGTTAGTCTATATTCTATAATCCATTATCACAACTCTGCAACCTTCCAAATCACTGCACATTCTCGATTAAGAAAACATCATTTCCAGAAATGCTATAGGCAAATGTAGCTTTTAAAGCAAAAACAAATGAAAATAAGGGGAGTGGTGTACCAGAGTCATTGATGGTATGTGTAGCATCCAGACTGCCAGAGTACAGCTAAGCATACCATCAATGACTCATAAACCAGGCAAAGCTATTAACCAAACAGAGCTATTCGAAAGAAAAAAGATAACCGCTCCCTGACTACCACCAACAGAAGTATAAAATTCTGAAATTAACAGTTTACCTCCAATTAGCAAGTTGGGATCCATAGAAGATTGCTCAGATTGAACTGGAACAGGATGGCGTGACTGCGGAAGCTGATTAACCAAGGTGTTGGGGTAATCCACTGGCCCAACAGGAAGCTCGTTCCTGGAAGAGCTTGGATTTTGATTTTGCTTGATGTTCAGAAATGACTTGCCATCATATTCAACAACTTGATTCCAATTATCATATGCCTTCTTGACCAAAGAATCTACGTATACCTACAACAAGAACATTTAAAGTCCTTAAGAGCTGGCACATTCTTTATCAAAAGGTAAGCACCACAATTAAATGAAATACACTTCAAATTCGACTGCAATTTTAGATTTTGAAAAAGTCAGTTGAATGACCAGGCAGATAGCTTAGAGAGTTAACACAGCATGTTAGAAATCCAATAATATCAACCCCAAAGAAAACTCACATATCAAAAAAAAAAAGTCTCATATATATATATAAGAAAATAAACAACCTTCTGGCTGTCTGAAAGTGAACCTGCTGAATAGTATTGTTCACCAGCTATAAGGCCATTCAGCTCATAAATATTGTTGAAAACAACACCAACGTTTCTCGAATCATCAGAATAATAGACATAAAGCTTCCCACTCAAGACACAGGTCTTTGCATGCTCTATTAGAGCCTCCCACATCTTATTTGACATACCGCTTCCAAGTATCTGCCGAAATACAAGTCAGATTGAAGACAAAGTGCAATGAAATGTTAAGTTAAATTATTATTTTTCATTTTCCTTTTTATATCTCACTATACACTCACACTTCTTAGTTTCTGTGGGTCTCTGACCACAAGCCTAAGGAAGTCTTCAACAGTAAATATCCCAGCCTTATTTAGCCTCTTGTGGAAAGAACCATCCTTGCCAATCTTCTCCAATCTCCAGACATCATCATTTAGAGCTGGTGGATAATGTTTCTTGTACACTGCAGGGAGTAAGAAATTCAGACAAAGTCATTAACTGTTAGAATAGAGAAAAGTAACAACAAAAAGTTTAGACTAAGCAGCCTACATTCTCCACGGTGATCTTTAACAGTGAAAGCCTCAGTCTTTGCTTCTCGTATGCGTACTCCTTCACAATATCCAGAAGCAACTTTCATGCCAAGTCTGAATTTCCTGCTCCTTATCCAACTTGAATTGTCTGTAAATGTGAGATCCCCCAAAGTTCCAACGCCTTCCTTGAGTGTAATTTGCAAGTCACCAGTTAAAAGAGGTCTCTTTCCTTCACGCTCTTTAACAACATGGCTGTCAAATTCTTCTTGTGTCCATCCTTCATCATCTTCATTGTTGAAATCACCTTCTAGCACAACAACGTCCAGTTTTATACATGATTCAGGACCAGTAGTCACAAGATGGCCTGTATTTGTGTCAATTAAGACAACATGGATAGCAGCACCATGCTCTCCTTCTACTTTGCCTCCAGTGAACAGAGGCAAAGATAGCCTAGACCTAAACTGAAGCTGCAAGTTACTTCCATTGGGCCCTTCAATTCTCTTAGGAGATGACCTGAAACCTGAAGATTTTAGGATGGCATCTTCTAAAAACTACATTGCATATTCAGTGAAACATAGATAAATTTAGTTGTATACATACTTTTTTGACAGGGTTAAAGTTATCATACAATACATCCTATTTTGATTGCATATGACCAGAAATACTTACAAATTCTTAAACCAACCTTGATATGCTTAAGATTTACCAAGAAACCTTAATCACACATAGTACATAGGGGTTCAGGAATAGGTTCAGATAGTAGTAGCGCAAAAATATATGTCCAGAGCCCGGAGGCTCATAAACTATTTTTGTTTCTGATATCATGGAAATGCTTGGAAAGTGAATATACACGCAAAAGAAAGAAGCTCACCATACTCCCTCATCTGCTTTTTTGTAAGCATAAAAGAATAATGAACAAAAACAAGACAATGCACTGCAAACTTAAGTGTATGCAGAAATCACATATTTGAAATTGTTTCATTAGACATGCTCTTTTTATATAACATAATGTACATACCAGCTTGCCTCCACCTCAACTATTCCACCAGGTACCCACTACCTTCCACCACCATAGGTACCGAGTAACTCTGTCCAATGCTTAGGTAGATGAAAGAAATCACTAGATATTTTCGGTCTCAGCTAGGATTTTGAACCCTGATCTCCTCAACTAGCTGATATGCAATACCCAAATAATGTAGAAAATTTTGTATACATATTGTCCAACAACATACCCAGTGTAATCCCATAGTACATACATCTTGTCCAATATTGTTTATTTTTCAGTTTTATGTTTTGAGCACCCCTACCAACTAATGTTTCAACCAGAGTGGAACCATTTACTTATGAAATGTTTACAGATATAAGTTAAACAAGGTTTAATAGACCTTCAAAGAGATTACATAAACACAACTAATTACAGACTATGTTTTATTTTCCATTTCTTTTTCCCTTTGTAGATGTGTCCATGCGTGAAAGTAGGGATTTGTGTTTTCTTTTTGCCTCGGGGGGCTCCAACAGTTCCTTACCCAACATCAGAAAAGCACTCAAAATAAACAGTGCTCTGGGTAAAACTAAAAAAGGGTATGAGGTACTAAAGAACCAAATACAAGTCTTAACATTTTCTTTACTCGGCGTTTTCAAAAAGGTCCAACTCTTGTGACGTGGTTGAGTCACATCTACCCATTATGGTGGTATCAGAATAAGGTATTTCAACACATGTAAGCACCGAGCATGACTTATGGCCAGGTGGTCAATGGAACTGGAACCGCAATGTCTCTGTATACCAGCAGAGGCATAAATACAAGGTAATTTCTTCCAATTGGCTTAAACACGTTGGACGGAGTTGCCAAGAGGATACAAGTACCCAGTGGAATAGTCAAGGTACGCATAAGTTGTCTTGTACAACCCGTAATTAAAAAAGAAAAAAAGCACGAAAAGGGCACATGTCCTCCAAAATCTTTTTTATAATGAAATTAGATGTTTAATATCCTCCAAAATCCATTCAACATGCACAACTAGGTAAGAACACATAACTTTGTATAGATTATTGTAGCACATAGTTGGAATACTCTTTTTTAAATTAGATAATAAGCATCACTCCATGTTCAGAAAAAGAACCACAACATAATGCACACTGCAGCTTGAACTACGTATTTTTAGAAAAAAAGGTACTAAACTATGACCAAAGATTGAACCAACTTATTTAGGATCCTTAAAAATTCTACAAGCATACTTCTTAATTTCTGTCTTTAAACTTTTTTGATAAATCAATAACATGAATGCACAGATACTGTGCAATATAACCACAAGGTCTAAATGATCTACATGACTTCATCTCTCTCACCTAGAGAAGGATTTAAGCCAAAATTTCCCCATTCCTTGTTGATTTCTAATCCATCAATTAATCTTTTTTACAACCCACAATGCATTGGAATCAGCAGTGAATCAGATTCAAGGACCTAAAAATATTTTGATTTCAAGAAATTGCTAGAGGTGGGTAGTGGCGTGAGGTGATTGTGGATGGGAGAGAGAAATGGGAATAGCTCAGAGGGAGGGGGGAAGATGAGGAACGAAAATAGGGATGGATTTGAATTTTTTATGGAAAATAGCTTTTGTAAATATAAATGATGGTCTGGCATATTATCTCGTGTGGATAGTGATCAAGGACCACACAGGGTGGTCAAAAGGGTTAAAAACACTAATTTTGAACACATAGTTGCCTAAATGAAACCCCATGAAGCTGGGGCAGGAACACAATCTAGTGCAACTAAAGGGTGTCTATTTGGCTATTCTGTCTTTTTAAAATAAAAAGGTAGAATTCTCTCCACCGAGAAGCATAAAAATGCAAAAGAAATTCCAAATAGTGTCCATAAGAAAAACAAAACTTAAATACAAAACAGCATAATTCATAACCCAACCTTCCAGCAATTCTGGCAGGGCCTAATTTAGCCAATGCTCGTTCCACTTCTTCACTAACCTGTTCAGTTCAAATGGTGAAAAACCAATAAGAAGCCTAGACATCAAGTAACTGAAATCACAAATATAATTCTCACCACATGTTAGAATATTGGATTTTGTACAAATACATGTACATGTCTATATGTAGTTATATGTGAAGGGTCATTCATCTTCTCACCCTACTAGCATAATCAACTATACAACAACAACAGCATATCCGTTGTATTCCCACAAGTGGGGTCTGGGAGGGTAGAGTGTACATAGACCTTACCCCTATCTCATGGAGATAGAGAGGTTGTTTCTGAAAGACCCTCAGTTCAAGTAATGCATAACAAAGCAATTTGAAAAGGAGAATACAACATTAAATAAGACATAGCAACCAAGTCACAGAAAATAATAGGGAAAGCGTAATACAACATATAATAAAATAATACAACAGGTACAATATCAAAAATAAAGGAAAGAACAGAGTTAGCTTTTCCAGTTGAAGAAAGATAACTCTTATCAGAGAAAATATCTACAACTGGTCAAGATGAATTCCCAAGTTCTAATTCCACATAAAAACATAAAATGCAACAAAAGTATGATGTAACAAAAAAAAGCATGGAGACCTGACCTCCAAAACAGACTTGCTTTTACATAGATGATAAACTTAATGTGAAGACATCTTTCCTAGCAGGATCAACCAATTGTTTATGAAAGGAATTACTACTCTAACATTAACATATTTCAGAAGAGAGAGAGGAATGACGGGAAAATAAGTAAATCCTAAAGTTATATATCTTACAACTCTCCGAAGAATCGGTTCCAGAGATGAGCAGAGCTTTTGAAGACTATCCACCTTGAGAGCTTCCACAATAACACTGCATACAATATCATTTGATAATCTCAAATTTCTTTTAGGAAGAGAAAAAGCATACAGGTGAACTTCTGTAAATGACAATTTTAGCAATATGAGGGTACACCACAAGTAAGTAACGCCACCAAAGTATGTACTTAATTATCTCCAGAGCCCATTGCTCCAACTAAGAGAGCATCACCCATAAAAAGCCTTCCCCATTAAAAGAAGAAGAAACCCAAAATAACAAGAAAACACAGCAGAAAGACAATTGTTAAAATACATGTTGCTTGTTAGTATATTGTTTCCTAGATACTAACCGATATACATTGAGCAAACTGTTGACAAACTTATTACATTACATGACTCAAAACTAACACAAATATCAAACACTCTAACTTTTACTTTAACAGGATTAAACTTTCAGCAATTACAATGACAAATTTCATTTTCTGCATAAGAAATCCAAAGTGATAAACTTAGCACAGATTCAAGTTAAATAACTAGCAAATAAACTTTTCAGCTGCCCCAAAACTCACCCTTCATGTACCAACAACAACATACCCAGTACCCAGTGAAATCCCACAAGTGACCAACTTCATGTACCAAAATTAACAAAAAAAAACTCACTCAAATTCAAGAAAAAAAAATTACAAAGCTTTACCTAGCTAAAGCAGGTCTTTTACGCTCAGGCGGCTGGTCATCATCATCCTCCAAGCTCCTCTTCATAGATTTTGTCCTCTCCATATACCTAGTCTGCATTTAGACAAATACCTTTTTTCCCCCCCAAATTCACCACAAATAACAAAACAAACAACAATCAACAAAACAATCCAACAGATCTTTAAGTTCATTCAAAGAAAATTTCCCACAACACCCAAATACACAAAATTCAAGATCCCCACATCAAAACCCTAATTTATTTACACAAAAATATCCACATATATCCATAAAGATCACAACTTTACAAGTGGGGTTTTCACTAAAAGTCACCTGATTGGTAATTCTTGAAACTTTAGTTGAACCTCTGAGATTTCTCTCTCTCTCAAGAACTGAACACTGTATTTATTAGTTTAACAGTTTGTTTTTTTGCCTCTTTTGAGGTGCTGCTGATTGTGGGATAGGTTACTATGGTTGGGTGGGTGGGTGAAATATTTGGGGGTGTAGTAAAAGGGTCCCACTTAGAAGACTATTTTAGAGAGAGAAAGAAGAGAGTTTGATATCTTTTTGGTATTTGCTTTATGTCTTTGATGATGTTGGGTGGCTGCCTTAGCTTTGGATAGAATGGTAAGCAGACCAATTAGCTTGAATGAGTATACACAAGATCCAGACCATTCATTTTGGGTGATCTCACATCACCATAATTTTAGGTGGTGTCATCTTTTGTCTTTTTTTGAAAGTTTAATAGTGAAGAGATTTTACGAGCGTGAATTATTAGTTTAATCCTAAACTATTAATAAAGGTATATTTAAGTTCAGTTAGTCAAGCAGATAAGTGTTTTTAAGACTGTCAATAGTTGAGGCGTGAATTATTAGTTTAATCTCGAACTATTGATCAAAGATGTATTTTAATTTAGTTAGTCAAGTAGAAAAGTGTTTTTAAGACTGTCAATTTTTGGGGACAAAATTAAAAACTACGCCAAGTTTAGGAGTGTTGTAATACTTTCTATCCTTACATTATTTATATTGAAAGATTATAGTGGGATAATAAGTTCTTCTTTTCCTAATAAGGTTTCTCGTATTCAAACTATGAGAATAATATCACTTTAATAGAGAGCGTGATTTACATTTAAGTAGAATTATTCGACGCTTTAGGAATATATATGGTATCAAATCTAATGAAATTGAGACAATTAACTTAACAATACATCATATACAGTTTCGTTCCTCCTCTAACTAAACAACTTCCACAAATTAATCGAGCTTACAAAGTAGATCCCGCAAAAAATAAAAACTTGTTTTTCATTAGAAGTAGTAGGTTATAAAATAGATAGAACAAACCGTATTACTTATTTCTTTGAAATAAAATTGTTAGTTTCATTTATAAAGATTAATTAAAATTATAACAAAAGTGCATCTTTGTGAAAGGTACTTTATTGCAGCCTAATGTGTAAAACTTATGTTAGGTAAGGATTAAAGATTTGACACTAAAAATAATAATATAAGAGTTATATATAATAAGTATCCAGTAATTACAAATAACTATTTCAATAGTTCCCTAACAACCATCACTTCAACAATTAAAAACTTCAAATAAAATGACTTTTGGGAACCATACGCATTAAAAAAAATAAGGCTTTCATTTTCGCCTATTGCTTTTCTTCGACTCCATGTTTGAGAAATAAGTAAAAAAATAAATTCAAAATCTTATCTAGACAAATATCATTGATACATGATTAGTAGTACATAATACAAGAGCCGAGGATCTTTTAAAACAATCTCTTTACCTCCACAAAGGTAGAGATGAGGTTTGCGTACATAATGAAAATGCCACCATGATGAAATGTCCTCAACAAGAAAGAGCAAGATGTACTATGAGAAAGAAATCCAATTAATTAGCTGAAATTTCATTCTATTCACATAGCTGAAAGGGGCAACCTAGAACCCAGAGGACTATGAGGAATAACCGAAAAATTGCTATGATTTACACAACTAGAATGTTTCGCACAAACTGCACATATATTTCACATAATTGCTCCCACTCTACAATTAAGATACACTGATCATTCTCTCCTCCACACCCCATCATCGTGTTGCCTTGACCATGGATTAAAACAAAATGGTCGATACACAGAATCATCAGCTACTAAATCTCATTATACAGTTAAGATGCAATCCCTTCAGTCGCGTCTTGTTTATCTGATACATTTGTTGGGGTGGCTGCAACTGATACATCTAGAAGATCTATCCTTTAGATCGCTGAACAATAGACACTAGATTGTGAGTAACCAATGAAAGCTTGCTTAATGGAACTTAAAATCGAACAGAAACAAGGTTCAAATATGAAGTATCATCACTCAATACCAGATTCAGCTTCAGCTAAGATGGACTCATTCTCTTCCAGCAAGTAGTCACAAATCTCTAGAAGCTGATCTGCAAGGGGAGGAATACCTGGGTTGCGCCCATCATTGTACAAATGTGCATTGATGGTGATCTGTGCCACATCATGCCTGAATTGCCCGCGGTTTTTATATTCCAGTTTCCTGGCTTTCTCTTTGATGGTAGATAGGTCCATAGGGCGCTTAACATACTTGTGATAATCTGGAGCTTCCTTTCGGGTCACTGGCTTCAAGAAGAGGTATGATATGTTCACATTGTTCTTCAGTGTATCAACAATTTCTTCTAAAATATTTGACAAACCAACCTTCAAACAAATTCAACCAAATCTCAGTTAAATGAAAAGACTACTGCACTACTGCCCCTTGGTACTATAAAAGAAGTAAGCAACTCTTAGAAAGAACAGATCAAATAAGATCAGAGGTTTTCTTGCTAAAATCTTGCAGTTCTACTTCTAACTGCAGCTAATTGACCAATAATGACAGAATTATGCATACAGAGAATGTATCTTGCTTAAGATGTGACAATCAGCCGTATCAGAAAAACCAGACCAGTATGTTATTGTTTGACTAAATGATTGTGTCAAACAACACTTACTAGAGTAGATTCGATCTATATTCCTATGAGAGTAAGTAGGTCTTTATCTTATTCCCTTTCCATTTCAGATAACAAGGAGGCATGAGTCTCAGTTTTTCAAAAAAAAAAAATTAAAAAAAAATAACTAACCAGAAACCTCCACCCACCATGATGGTAGCTAGACGAGTATTCTCTTACACAGTACTATTCATTTCTTATTGGAAAATTCTATGAACACCACCATGCAACCAAATTAGCCAACAAGAACATGAGAGAAAGGTCAGTTAGACCACTTGGACACAACACAAAATGCAATAAGGATTAGATGATCTAGATCTGTGGCATCTGTGGCCATAGTAATGGACTATCACTATTATTACCTGCAGAAGATGAGACAAAAACAAGCATAATAGATTTAGTTACCTCTCCCCCTCTTCGGCGCTTTGTTGGCGGTGCATGCTCTTTAGCATGCCTTCCGGACTCGAAAGTTTGTCTCCGCTTCACCGATCTGTCTCGATCTGGTATCCTTCTGTCGTTTCTTCTGGGAAGAAAATCATCCAAGTAATCATCTCTTATTTCAGTCTTCTTCTTTTTCTTCTTCTTTTCCTTTAGACGTTCTTCTTCCTCCCTCTCTCTTCTTATGGCGTCTTGATAGCTTTCAATCGCTGCTAATTTCTCCTGTTCTTCTAATGCCTTCTGTCGCTCATATATCTGGGCTCTTTCTTCTCTCTGCCTCACAGCAATTCTCCTCCTCTCCTCCTCTTCCCATAATCGTTTATCATCCATTTTTTTCCTTCCTAAAGTCTCTTCATAGAAGTATTCCCTCTCTTGCTGTCCCAAGTACGACAATTCGTTGATTTTCTTTGTCTTCCTGAACTCCATGCCACTGCTTCCATCCAGGAAGCCTTCATCCACAATTGTGGAGTCCTTAAGTTGCTTAATTACAATTTTCTTGCTGCGATGTGAGTCTGCAGTCTCCGTTGGTGGCCTTACCAGAATGGAAGGCTTGTGAGCTTCATTGGAATCATCCTCAGCTCTCATCTTATTTGAAAACTTAATTTTATTAAATTTTATGGGGGGTGGTACAGTTACAATTTCAGCATCTGAAGTCACTGGTATGTCAGAATTAAGTGAGGTCGCAGGAGTAGGTTTATCAGGAAGTTTGTCGGTTGAACCACATTTGACCTTCAGAACTTTGGCCTTTGAACTGGAATTATCATCCTCATGAACTTCGACCATCACATTCTTGGTTCCACTTTTTTGGATGACTTTCTTTGAGAAGATCTGGGGCTGATCCAAGAGATCAGTAGAACCCATAGATTTTCCTGTAGTCTTTTCCAGATCAATGCTTTCTGTTCGTGCCTCAACATCTTCCCCATACTTGGGACAATTCTTATTAGTTCTCATGTGACCAAGCTGTATGATAAAACCAGTCAATTGATTAGCCTTTAACTTTTTTGAAAAGAATAAGATGATTATTCAAATATAACCACAAACCTGACCACAGGCTCCACAGACAAAACTGTCTCTTGCTGACTTCTTCTCTTTCATGGGCTGTGTCCAAGGCGGAGTATCATATCAGTCACGCATCTTATAAGAACCAAGAAACACTGGGAAAGGATATATTCTAATTCAAAATATGCAGCTAAATGCTGTAGATAACTATGTAGGGACATTTACCTTTATTCCCTCCCCTAGTATTTTAACTTTCTTATTAAACAATCCAGAGTCCAGAACATCAACTTTTTTCTTGGGTTTCACCTTGCTAGATGGGGTTCTTTTAGTAGCGAACCCTTCAGCCTGCAGCTAAAAAGAAAATCAGAGAATTGCGTCACCTGGTTGGCATATTAATTACATGCCTACAATGTCCTATTTTTATTAGTGGAGCACAATAGAATTACTGAGGAAGAAAGGGAAACAACCTCCTTCTGATCTCCAATGAAATCCAACACATTTAGCCCATCAGACTTTATGCTTGGCTTGGCAAATATCTGAGGTTTTTTACCCCGATCAGTGCTTTCAGTACTAAACCTGTATCTTATATCTGACATGAAACCAACTTGTTCGCCCATGGCTTTGTCCCTTTTTTTCTTCTTCCGATCAGCTTCATCATCTGCAAGATAGTAGTTAAATATAAACAATACCAAATAAGAAACATATTTTAAAATAGGCTGCACTTGCTGGCAGGCAACACATATAATGGTTTCTACCATGAAGAAAGATGTTATGTGTAAGATTATTCTATTGAAGAAGAGGGTTACAATCCACCTTAAAGGAAACTTGTTGTCTTATACCTATAAAAGGGAGTAGGCAGTTTTCTTATGTGCACTTTGGATCTATTTATATATCAACCTCTATTTGATAATATTTCCTATAATCTTCTTAACCAAAGCTAATTCCGAGTTGGTGAGAGTTTCAAGGATAAGATGCAACTTAATAACTTGTCAAGACTTCTATAAAATTTTAAACAGTACTCAACGCTAGGCCAGGAGTAACATCGCTGCTTCATTTGTGAACGTCACGTGAAAAAGGATTTTAGTATTGACCATGCTGAGACATATCAACAAAGAACCCAATTCTTGATAATACAAATTCCCATCTCATAGGCATGAAGAGATACATCATACTCCACCATCTTTACCCTACCCAACCAGTAGCAGCATAAGGGTCCACCTAATATGATTTTTTTTCTCCTCCAAAATTACTCCAACTAAATCTCCATTTTCCAGGAGAAATAGAAAGTAACATTGAAGTGGCACCAATAGAGAAGGTACACCAAATTCTTAATTTTCTCAATCTTGCAAATTATAGCATCAAGATAACAAGGATGGACTAGAAACAACATATAATGAATATATACATATATATACATGTTCTATACCATCCATGAGCATGCGGCATAATTCTGCAGCTTCAGCTGCCTCATCCTCGATCTCCTCTTCCACCTGAGCCTGAAAGGGGCGTCTTCGCATCTTGAGTCCTTTGACTCCATCAACATTATCATGTTTGGGCTCATGACTACCCTCCTCACCATCCTCGAAGTCCTCTGCGTCAAGAAGATTTTCCAAGTCACCAGCAAATGAGTCCAGGTCACTGTTCACTTCAGAGTCACTCTCATTTTCTTCACCATCAACTGCACTAAGATTTTGGACTTGTCGGCCCCAGATTTCCTGACATTTTTCTCTTGTTTGCTGCTGCAGCTGCAAAAAGGACATACGCTGGCCACGAGCATATTTGCTTATAGTTGTTGGATCAACTTTCACACCGGATGCAGCTTGCTCGCTAGAAAGCTTGCGAATCATAGCAATTCGGTGCCACCTTGTTAGTTTAGCAATCTGCTCCTCTGGAACATTAAACTTGAGAAGAACCTAAAATGTAGGGAAATACACTTGTGAATGAGCAACACATACTTGTGAATTGATAGGATAAAACCCATTGGGCTACTCATCCATAAACCACATTCGACTAGCCACAGGATAAAAGAATGAGAAGGAGAAATGGGGTTCAATCTGGACATGAGCACATCAGAGCAAAGGGCAAACAATCAACTACTCACACACCCATCAACTAGGCTGTAAACTAAGGGCCCGTTTGGCGATGCGATATGGAATCATAATATGATATCATAATATGAAATCATGAGATGAAATTGAAGTTTTGTTTGGACATGTGATATGAAATTTTTGTGTTGTATATTTTCTCATAAACATAAGAATCCCATAAGTTGTAAAACTATTAAAATAGCCCTAATTGTTTATTCAATCTTACCAAATAAATAAAAAAATTATAAAATCACATAATAAATAATTACAAAGCTATTTGTTCTCTACGTAAGTAACTGTTTCATCTAACTTTAATTGATCAAACTTTAATTCAGTAAAAAAAAATTGAACATAAATTATAGTGTACTAGTCTTTAATATAATTTTCCCACATAGTACGGACAATCTCCTCACGTTGAACTTGCATTTCTCGATCATATGACCGAGATGACGAACCAACATTGTTACTTTGAGCCATTTGTTGGTCAATATCATCCGCAACTATATTTTCATGCTCATAGACCATAAATATTTCATTACTCCTTTGGTATTCTCGCAAATAATTATGTAACACTGAACAAACTATGACAATTTTCACTTGGTGTCAATATCATAATGATTCATGCCTTGTTTCACTTCTGTGCAATTACACATTTTCAGTGCATTAATTTCGTGCTAAAAATAAAACATATTTGAAGTAGTGATTATCAAACATACATCACCAATTTTGTCTTTTTTCATATTAAATTGCTTTAAACATTTTCATATGTAGCCGAAAGAGACGTTTTTTTTTAATTATGAAGAATCAAAAAAGTATTACTCCCTTCGTTCTTATTTATATTCACCAAATCAATTTCTACTTTATCATTTATATTCACCAAATTTAAAGTAATAATAAATTTTATGTTGGTGAGAATAATAAATTTTAAAAAGTAATGATGTGATTATAAATTATATTTACATAGGAAATAAATGGTTAGTAGATGTAAATGTGGGGTTATTTTAAAAAAATATAAACTTGTGGGTCAATTTTTGTATTTAAAATCCCAAATCATGATATGGAATTCCCATATCATGGTTTTTGGAGAATATGGAGTTCCATCTCATGATATCATATCATGAGATGGAATCAGCGTGAAATTGCATGTCCAAACGCTAATTCCATCTCACGATTCCATATCATGATATGGTATCGCATGACCAAACGCCTACTAAATAAAAACATTTCCAACAGAATCAATTTTGTTCTGAATCAGCTTTCATAAGGGGTATATTCATTCAGGTTACAAAATCAAATCAGGGGAATTTCTTTTCCTCGCAACTTACCACATAGAATAGTAGAACATAAGAAGAAACAGTCGGTCCAGATTGATAACAACTAGTTGACATATATGGCAATGGAAACATATGTATGATTTAAAAGCCAATTTAGCTTTTAACTAACCGCATTTGATGCCAAGTAAGTCAAGAAGCTGGAAGTTTTTAAAATCCAATCCTACTACTATCCCGATCTACTCACCTCGCGTGCAGCTTCCATGCTCAGTCTTCGTAGGTCTGCATCAGTGCCTGTTACTGTTGACCCTTTGGCAACAACTGCTTTTTTCTTGGAGATTGCATTTGGTATTGGTGCCTTAGGAGTGGTGCGTACATAACTGAACCCTAATCCCCGACCAGATGGATCACCAACACCAGTAATTTCCAGACGTTCAATATTTTCTCTGTCCTACAGAAAAGTATCAAGAAAGATCAAGTTTCAGGACTAGCTAGAATGCTATGAATTACAGAAAACAATGTGTACGCATATCTCACAGCACTAACTCGATGAAACAGTAGATGTTACAATAGGAATACTTATTATACTTTTTTATGATAAAAGGAATGTTCCTTATACTCTATCAAGGCAACAGAAAGTTCTGAATTATTTAAAGACATCAAGACTGCCATGTCAATGCATCTCCGATGACCAGATAAAAGGTTAAGAAGATAACAGAAGTGACCATACAAGAACAAGAATGACCAAACATAGTTTCTGAAAATATTACAGAATTCCGAATTTTATTGGATTGTGTTTTCTCATACCACCCTTTCCTGGAACACACAATATAAAAAGAGACGAACATTTTGTTAAAGACTAGACTACAAAGATAAATGATGCAAGTATGATCTACCTGGTTTGTACAGGCAACAAAGTTGCTACTCAAGTTCCAAGGTGTGATTTGAAGTTCCCTTTCAATATGTGATGCAGCAGCTAAAGCAATTGCTTCATCTGGGAGCTGGTTCATTGCAGCTGATAGACCTGTAGGATGAGTAAGCCGCGTAATACCTAGGCGCTTAAGTCTATACAGGCCAGCTTGCATGCTTTCATATGCACATACCTGAATCAAATGACAAGCACGAAACAAAGAATTTCTGATAAATGGTTGAAACCCAAATAACATAGTCAACGTGAAACGGTAGAGAAGAAGAGACCATATTGGGGTAATATCAGTATAGCGAAAAACATTACTACATACTCGGAAAATAACATTTGAATCCCAGTTTGCACCAAGGTCAAAAACTTTCAGAAGTCACAATCTCTACCAACTTTGTCGGATATGAAAATGAAAGGGAATGAATTTTAAATTTCTTATTGCAACAGAGTCCAGCAATTTGAACTACTCAACAAGAAAAACAACTTATACCATTCTTGATGAATTATGTTCTAGGTCTTTAATGAATGCTTGGTTTATGTTATGGAAGAAAGACATGAATATGTGATATTAGATATTGCCCAGTCCTAGGTATATATGAAATGAACTAAAGATATAGGATTCTAATAGACTAGAAGTCCTTCCAGCCCCTTGTGACTGTGAATTGAGTGGGGAGCAGCATAATTTAGGCCTTATGTATTTATATTAAATCTAGTTTGGTGTACTTTGTTTTGCACATGTAGCTTAGCAACTATTGTTTAAAGTTGCATTTAAAAATAATAATTTTTAAATGTGGTTCAAATAAGGAAAGATTTAAGAACCAAAATTTTAGTCAATTTTAAAGTACCAAATATTAGGAGTTCTTACCGATTACAAATATGTAAAGATTTAATAGCTATAAATTTAATTAATTTCAAAGTCCTAAATATTAGGATTTTAATTAAACGACAATTATTTGAGGAAAATAGTAAATGACAATTTTATCTATTGTAGATTTTTTTTTATTTTTTTTTTGAGGAGTAGTAATGTTGTATTCTTCAGCATTGGGAATGCTGGCCACCATCAGAAACAAGTTAAAAAGCAAGTAGACTCTAGCTTTACAAAGCTCCTAGAAATTCTACTAACTCCTCTATTTCCTCTATCCAGTTCTGTTTACACCAAAAAAATAAAGTCTTCAGGCAGTTCCATTTCACATCATGGACTGATCTGATTTTGTCTTCAAAACACCTTCCACTTCTCTCCCTCCAGACTGACCACCATATGCAAGAGGGTATTATCCTCCACCATTTTTTCTGACTTTTACTTCCCCCTCTTTTCATCCAACAACTCATTAGATCGGCTGTATGTTCAGGCATTGTCCACACTGTCTTTGTGAGACTGAAAAACATGTTCCACAATTGGGCAGTGAATTTACAGTGTAGGAACAAGTGATTGTTTGTCTCCCTAGTCTCATTGCACAAAAAACATCTAGTTACCACAACTCTCCCCTTCTTTTGTAACACTTCATGAGTAAGACATGCCTTTCTTACCACTAGCCATGTGAAACATTTCACTTTTGTAGGGGCTATGTTCTTCCAGACATTTCTCCATATCTTTAGCTCTTCCTCCTGCATAATGCTATTCTCCCTCTTGTATAACTTATTTACTGTGAAGCTTCCTTCTGAACTGTGTCTCCATCTAAGTCTATCAGGCTCCATTATTGTCCCACCAAAAGTATCCATTTCTTTTAGCAGGTCAACTACTCTTTCTACCTCCCAATCATTTAAGTGTCTTCTGAAGTTTAGATTCCAACCCTGGGGGGACCAACAATCAGACAAAACAGTTTCAGGGTTGCTAGATAGTAACATGAGATCTGGAAATTTATGCTGCAGTGGTACTTCTCCTATCCAATTATCCTTACAAAACCTAACATTGTTACCATTGCCCACTCTGAATTTAGAGTTCTCCTGGAGCTTTGACCATAGACCTCTGATAGCCCTCCATACACCCATCCCATAAGTGCAATTCACTTCATTTGAGCACCAAGGACTGTTCTGTCCAAACTTTTGAACAATTACTTCCTTCCAGAGGGAAGTTTCTTCATCACAGAATCTCCAAAGCCATTTCATCAAAAGGCACCTGTTTTGAATTTCCAGATTCTTTATTCCTAATCCTCCTTGTTCTTTTCTTAATTGAGTGACCTCCCATTCAACTAGATTATATCTCCCCCTCTCTTTGTTGCCTTTCCACAAAAAATTTCTTCTTAGTCTATCTAGCTTGTTCACTACACTGGCAGGAATAGGAAACAAAGACATCACATATGTAGGTATAGAGCCCAACACTGAGTTTATTAGTGTGACTCTTCCCCCAAACGACAAATATTGTGCTTTCCACCGTGCTAGTCTCTTTTCATACCTTTCTACAATGATGTCCCATATCTCTACTTCTTTGTATTTCCTGCCTAGTGGCATACCAAAATACACAGTAGGCAACATGCCCACTTCACACCCCAACACACTAGCCAAGGACTGAACATTCGTTACCTCTTTGATAGGGAAGATACTACTTTTCCTCCAGTTCACCTTTAGGCCAGAAACAGCTTCAAATACCACCAATATGACTCTAACATAGGTAACTTGTTCCACTGTAGCTTCACAGAAAATAATGGTATCATCTGCATATAACAGATGACATATCTCCAAACCACCCTTCCCTATTGTTGTGAATTGCTATTCTCATCATGCTACTGAACCCTTCCATAGCCAAAATAAACATGAAAGGGGATAAAGGGTCCCCTTGTCTGAGTCCCCTTTCCGAAGGAAAAAAACCAACAGGTTCTCCATTCACTAAAACGGAGAACCTAACAGTTTTAATACAAAATTGATCCACTTCAACCACCTATCCCCGAACCCCATTTGTTTCAGAACACTTAGCAAGTAGTCCCAATTCACATGGTCATACGCCTTTTCAATGTCTAGTTTACACATTAAGCCAACTACCTCTCCCCTGATCCTGGTGTCTACACATTTATTTGTTATTAAGGCAGCATCCATGATTTGTCTCCCTTAAACAAAGGTCATTTGATGCTTATTCATCAGACTGTCCATCACTTTCTTCAATCTCTCAGTTAGCACTTTAGCAATTATCTTGTAAATCCCAGAAATCAAGCTAATGGGTCTGAAATCCCTTAGTTCCACTGCTCCCATCTTTTTTGGTATAAGGGCTACATATATGGCGTTCAAACTTCTTTCAAAAACTTGATGATCATGAAAATATTGCATTGTCCCCATAATGTCACCCTTAATAACCTCCCAGAAGGTTTGAAAAAAGTTCATATTGAAACCATCAGGGCCAGGTGCCTTATCAGTTGCACATGATTTGATGTTGTCCCATACTTCCTCCTCTTCAAAATTTCCTTGTAACCATTCATGATCTTCAATGGAAATAATTGTTGTATCTTGGAAGATGAGATCGGGGTCTCCATTCTTCTTCTTCTTTATACAAACCCCGATAGAAACTCTGAATGGTATTTTTGATTTCTTCTGGAACAGAGATAGTTTGCCCTTCTACCTCTAAAGAATCAATGGAGTTATATCTTTTGTGAGAATTAGCCAACCTGTGGAAAAACTTAGTATTTTTGTCTCCACTCTTGAACCATTGTACTCTTGATCTCTGTCGCCAAGCTATTTCTTCCTTCTTAGATTCCTCCTCAAACTCCATGGCAAGGTCTGTCTTTTGTACTAGTTTATCATCTGTTAGAACTCTTTGTTCCTGAATGACTTCCCATGCACTCAACTGCTGCATGATATTTTCTTTCCTTTGCTTCCAATTGCCCCTATTGTTTTTGCTCCATTGGATCAGCTCCTTTTTGAGAAGCTTTAGTTTGTTGGCTAATATGTAAGCAGGTCTGCCAGTGTTAGGAAAAGAATTCAACTAGTCTTTTACTTTGTCTTTAAAGCCCTCAACTTCTAGCCACCAATTTTCAAATTAAAAATATGTCTTGTGCCAACTCCAGTCCCCACATGTGAGTAGGATAGGGTTGTGATCAGACCCTATTCTTGGAAGAAGAGTCTGCCTGACCTGGAGGAAAGCATCCTCCCAGTCTGCCGAGTATAAAAATCTGTCAATCCTTGAAGCGCTTTTGTGATTTTCCCCCCTTCTCCATGTAAAAGATCCTCCAAATAAAGAAGGATCCACCAGCTCCAAGTTACTAATGCACTTTGAAAATTCTGCCATCGCTCCAGAGATTCTATGGCAGATTGATCTCTCTGAGACAAACCTAGTAACATTGAAATCCCCACACACCACCCAAGGCCCCTCAAAACTGTTTCTATTCACTTCAAGTTCATTCCACAGCTCCCTTCTCACTACTGTATTACAATCAGCATAAACTGCACTCAGGTGCCAGGTTAACTCCTGGTTAATTCCAGTGAACTTACAAGTGATCACTTGACTAGCAACATTCACCAGTTCCCCCTTCCACTCTCTTTTATCCCACATAATCAAGATCCCTTCCCTGGTACCCCTTGCCTCCATATGTTCTTCCCCCACCCATCTATTAGCCCATAAATCCTTAAGCATAATGTTAACATCACCCTCTATTTTAGTTTCTATCAGAACATAAATATTTGCCCCCCATTGGTGCACCAGTTGTTTCACCAACTTCCTCTTCTCCACATCATTTAATCCCCTCACGTTCCAGGAAACTACTTTGTTCCTCATTGATCATCACTTGGTGTTCTTCTCCCCTTCCTCAACTCACTTCTTGCTCCTCCGTCTTTGTAGTTGACATCAAAGATTAAGTTTTTGATTTCTTTAGGCACCAGTTGCTTGTTTCTATTATTGATTAAAGAGGCCCTTCTTTGATCCAGCTTTATGAATAAATCTTCTGCCTCTTTTTCTAGTCCATCAAACATAGCTCCAAACTGCTTGCTCAACTTAATTATGTTTTCTTGTACCCAAGAGTTGGCATCATTCTCTACTCCCTTTAAACACGCATTAGAATCCGTCTGAATTGGAGTTGGCTCCTCCAATGGTATAATTTGATTTTGATTTTGATTTTGAGAGGCCTCCCTTGTTTTCTTTTCAATTATCCCTTCATCTGCACTCTTGTGATGCAAATCTGATTCGTCTAAGTTTAAAACCCCTTGTATCGCGCTTTCCGTCTCCTTTATCTGCATGTGTTTCTCCGGGGTTTCTGAAGCAGCAACCTCTCTCTTCTCATCTCCATAGTCAAACCTGGAGAAAACTCTCTTGGTCGTTGTTACCCAAGTGCATATTGATTTTGCCTGTAAAAGGCTCAGCCACCAGCATTGTTTTAATCTGTGGGTCCTTGGGCCTATTTAGATTTGGGCCCAATTTTTTTTTTAAGTGAGAAATTGGCCCAACTCTAGTTAAAAGAAAAGGTCCACCAGCTGGCTTTGGGAACCCACTAGCTTCAGCCATGTGCTTTTCTTTTGTACCCTCTGTATAAAGACCCCTCTTCTTCTCTATATCTGTTGGACAACTCCCAGCAACCTCTTTCCCTTTTCTCTGATTATTTTCTGTTTGCCCAAACTTCTGACATTCGTCCTTTTTGCCAAAAATAAGAGAGTTGTCACATCTCTGCTGGTTGGTGGCCTCAATTTTCTCAACCCTAGCCGGCGCTTCACACCACACCGGCATTCTGTATCTCCACTCCCCATCTTCGACTTCAACAAAGGCCGAAATAGTCTCCGACAAGCCCTTGACTCTGATTCTGGCCCACCTTAAGTGGTTCTTAAGCTCCGTTTCCTCCTCCGTTTCCAACCAGCCGCCGCACTTTTAGCCAATCTCATTCATCACCCCTGTGGACCAAAGATGTAGTGGTAGTCCAAGAACCCTAATCCAACACCAGTGAAAAATGGTATTTTGTGGGTATGTCCCTGCTAGAGGCGACCACCACTCAAGTTCGATTTTCCCCCCCTGCCTCCTCCATTCACCCTTCAAAATGTGATCAGCATCTTTTTCATTCTGAAATTCAAATAGGAATTGAATCCCGTTCATATCAAAAACTTGAATATTGTGTACCCCTATCCATGTTTGGTGAGGCCCATTTCCTTACATCATTTCGAGTGGGAATTTCATCACATTCAGGGAAGCTTCCCACTAAACACCTTCTTAAAAGAGAGTTCTCAGAATATGATGGACCTGCTCCCATGGGATCCATGTCTGTTCCCCCCACGTTCTCTCCTTGTGACCACCTGGGCTTTTGTAACACCTCTTTAAAGCTTTTTTCTCCCCTGACTAGCCTGCCTTCCTTTACCCCTTTGATGTTTAGAGCCTCCTGACTGTGCAAACCCTTATTAATGATACTTTCCAATTTTAACGTCACATTCAACCAACCCTCATTTAAAGCATTTTCTGGAACTATAATGACAGTCCTGGATTCACCTGTGAAAGAATTAACCGAAATATAATGGCCAAAGTTGTTGAATTTCATAGAGCAGAACAAGTATGTTGCCCTATCTCTGCATTTCCATGTTTTGTACACCCTGCCCTTGTAGTTTGAGGCCTCTCTGAATCTCCGGGATATCCAGAGTAAGGCTTCTCTACTTAAAACCATTCTACTGAAATGAAACCTAGAACTCTCTACCCATTCGTACCAAAGCTCACTACGAGATGAGGCCAAAGTGATGTCGAACGATTTGCCCCCGGATCTAAAATACATACGATTGTCCATGGATGACAAAAGGTTTAAGACATAGAAAAGAAAAAGGAGGCTGTGTGGAACCCCGGTAGCCGAATGCCACCGGAGAAGAGGAACTAGGAGTCCGTAAGGGACCCTAGGTGATTACCTTGAAAATTGTGCCTGGGAGCATTTGCATTTCTCTCTCTTCTATTTCTCTATTGTAGAGTTTTTTAATGAAGGGCAAAAAGTTCAATCAACATTTCTAAGTTCCTTCATGCTTTTAATATAATTCTGTTAAACAATGATATAGACAGCTTGGAAACCAAGATCAGGTTATTGACTCATGGCCCTGGAAATTGATTTGGAGGACACTACCTACTAAGATCATGTGCTTCAGTTGGTTAGCCCTCATTAACGCCAGCTGTACTATAGATAACCTAAACAGGAAAGGATATCACAACTGGTAAACAGATGCCATCTTTGCAATTGTCAGAAGGAAACAGTCAACCAACTTTTCCTGCATTGTCCAGAAGCTTTTGGCCTTTGGGGCTTGTTTTTCAGCATTTTTGGATTAAGATGGGTAATGCCTCAGAATCTGAGAAAGGCATATGTGAGTTGGAGTCATTGGAAAGTTGATAAGACCATCAATAAGACCTGGTTGATGATGCCTGCTGCTATGTTTTGGAGCCTTTGGAAAGAGAAAAACAGAAGGTGTTTTGATGGCATCTCAACTCCAAGCTATTCTCTTAAGCTAAATGTTTAGATCTCTTTTGTTGGACAATGTTGTTCCCAGTAACTAATTCAGTATAGCTTTTGGATTTTATTAGACCTTTAGTTCTTGAGTGAGACATTGTATTTGGGGCAAACAATGTTCTCCTACTCTTTTGTTCTTTGGTAACTAGCCTCCAGTGACTTTGCATCTCCTTGAAACATTACTTCATCAAAAGAAATACTATATAATATAGATGAAGACGTCTGAATTTGAATGCGCATCTGAAGATTAAGCCTCCTCCCAATACCAAATGTGCTAAAGTGGAAAACTCCATCATAATCGAAAGATGAAGCTTTAAGAAAGTGTTATTTGTACCCAAGTTATTTTGACAAGTGCCGGCATCTCTCAATGCATCAATTAAAGAATATTTTTTAAATTGGAGGGAGGGAAATCTTTTCAGGGGGGTGGAGGAGGAGATGAGAGGGAAATTTAGAACAAAAATCTTTTGAAAGAACTCACACTTTCCGGCGAAACCAGCCTCCTCAATTCCTCCTCGGATGGTATCCGAAAATTGAACCTCATAACCCATTGGAACTGTCCATTTGATCTTCTCTGCATCATGTCAGCACCCAAGTTACATACGACAGACACATAAGGGGAAGGAGCACACGAAGTGCGACAAAGACGAGTTTTAATAAATTATTTCCCTCTAATGCCTGTACTAAGACTTTACCCAGGAATTGAATGATGTTCACAAAAGTACCTGCAAATCAGCACAATGTTTGAGTCTTTTCCTAAGAAAGGCCTCTGACAAGCTAGGGAACTGTGCAGACAGCTCATCCGCGCGGATGAAAGGACGGGAACCGCGCTTTTCAATAGCACGAAATTCACGATACATATACACCAATAGTCTGTTCATTATGTAGGTCTGAACACCTTTTGATCCAGGAGAGATTACCTCCATGTGAGGCTCCTTCAAAGATAACAGCAAAAGGCAGATTAAACAAGGAAATAGATCCACCACATATTCATACAGAAGCAACAACAAACAGATATTAGTCATAAATTATTCATGATAGATCATCCTCTTCAAGCATAAAATTTCAACATAGCTATAGCATGCTTGCACAGTAAAGAAACATGGTTATTCTCTGCAGGTATAAGCATCGACATAGCTATAGCATGCTCGCACATTACAGAAGCATGTGTTAGCATGCTTGCACATTACAGAAGCATGTGTTAGCATGCTTGCACATTACAGGAACATGTGTCAGCATACTGCACAAAGAAAAATCTAATATCGAATAGGATAGCAAAATCTAGAGGACAAAGTGAATTGTCCTCAAACACTATTGCAAATTTTGCAAGTTTAGTTGAAAGTTAATTGAGTTTATAGCGAGAATGCTGTGCCAATATATCCATGACCAAAAAGTAAAAAATCCAAAGATAAAGGTAGTTAACCACAACTAATGAAAAGCAAACTCTACTTCCCCCAGGAATAAAAAAAGAAAAAAGGCACATGAGTTCAATAAATTATGTAGCTTCAGATTCCTTTTCCTTCACGAATTCCGGATCATCCAATTTTAGCTTATTTATTTCAGATCTGTCAAACTACAATCTGATACTCCACCATCTAGGGCCTGGAACAGCATCAACTCATTGGCATGACCTGACACTCAGGTCCCGCATCTCGCATCATCATTAAAAGATATAGTTATGGTGTGTATTTTGAATATGCAACTGGTCATCAAAGGTAGTTTTCCATCGCACTAATGAAAAAACCAGGCAATGTAACATCAAGAGAACTTCTAACCCGATCTAGGAAAACAAGTTGAATGCTTCAAGAAGAATGCATGTGGACAATGCAAAAATATGAGAAAATCAAAGGCATCCCCATCACAGGAGGACCAATTCATATGCCTTCCGAATTTCAAAACTCAACCTTATTATGCAACAGCTCATTGCTTTAGGTTCCATACTGGCAAAAACATAATAACATGAACCCAGAAATTTTCATGATGCCATGGTTCAATAAACTCTACTAAAACAATCAATATTATAGCAAAAAGTTCATCAGAAAATGATAACAAAAAATTTGCATAGTGTGATCAAGAAAGTACTCCGATGAGACAAGTTAAGGATAGTAGATAACCTGTTGGCCTACAACATCAATCCTGTCTATCCGCCTTATGGACAGCTTACCCTTTGTTGAGCGAACCAACAAATAATCAGTTGATGAGACCTTCTGCTGAAAAATCGGTGCCCTATACATATTTGTTTCGAGAGATGACTGGCTGCAACCAGGTTTTATATCCCCAAGGAAGGGGGATTTATCAGAAGGATCGAGTGTGAGTATACTCCCCAATCCAGTATTTCCATTGCGCATCAAGGTGCCTTGCTGATCATTTGGAGATAATTTTTGGTAGTAAGTACACAATCTTGCACCCATTCCAACATTTCCAAGGAGTAAAGGTCTCTCCTCACAGTATCTGCAAGTAGAAGAGCAGACAAAACTGTTGAGCAGACTAAGGAAAAACATCATAAAGTTGTATATACATGAAAAGAAGTGATGAAATTCTTTTTCAATATTTTAAATCAAAAGGTTTCACTAGAAACACAAGGTGGTGACGAAAATATGTACCATGTGATTGCATAGAGTGCTACGTTATAAAATCTATCCAATTGTTATACGAAAAGGGATCTATTCCTCACACCTAAAATTTAGATTGAAACAAAAAAGATCTTTATTGATCAATAACACCAAGGTGGTCACAAAAATATGTATGGATATTTTTATAGAGTGCTCCTCTGTCAAATCTATCCAACTGCTATACAAAAGGGGGTCGTACACCTTGCTCCAAAAATATAGATGAAAGGAAAAGGATCTTTTAATGCTTCATATATCCACCTCTATACAAATAGCATTTAAGATGCTATTTGCACAATTCACAGGGAAAGCAATTGACTTCAGTTACATCTCAGAAAGTAAAATTCTTCAGTATCCTACTAGGATATTTTGAATTTCCATTACAACAAGAAACAAGAAAAAGCACTTCAAAAAACTCATACCAATAAACTACTTATGTGCGACACGAATCTCCACATAATCAATGCAAGAGACCTACTCAACTTTGACATAGATCACTTTTCTTATTATAAGCTAAGGCATATTATTCATCTATCACAGCACCTAGAGAGTGCTAGATGTATATCAGTACAAAAATGAGCGTCTCATCAGATCATCCTTATCATGGTAAAAATTAAAATTCCTACAGTTAGATAATGATGATAATCAGACAACCAGTTACTTCTATTTAATAAATAAGAAATCCCCATGTACCAGGTAGTGCACAGTTCTAAACTTGACGGATGATGGGTCAGTCCCTCTACACTTCACTTAAATACCAAACCTTTTCTACGACAGGGTTCGAACTAGTGACATGTGCCTATTCAACACATCGTGTGTTGCACTTTTACCACAAGAATGAAACTATGGCCCCAGAAAAATCAATCAATCTTGCATTCAATATCCACAATATGACCATCCTCTCTAATCAAATACCAGCATAATTGTTAATTACATTGGTCCGTGGTGCCACTACAATGATAGTGCCTCTATTAGAACTCCTGCCATAGCAATGGCACCTGTACAATATTAATTTCTCACAACAAACTTATTACCGACTGTTATTCTCTTCTTCTTTTTATGAAGGTAACATATTTTATATTGTCAAAAGAGTATCCCTCAGACTGTGTTAAGAGAAACATAGTTACAGGAACCTCCAAAAAACAAAAGGCCAATTCCTGAACTAGTTACAATGACCCAATAATGTCAACTACAGAATCTACATTTTCTACTAGAGCTTTTTTACACCAAAAATGGAAGTAAAACATACAATTCATTTTAATCTTCTGTTCTGTGTTAGCTACATGCCTACATCTTCAAAACAACTTGCATTCTATTCTCTCCATATTGTCCACCAGATGCCTGCAGAAATAATTCTCCATCATCTCTTTTGCCACTCAAAATTGCCTGGGTCATTCGAGCATCATGCTAACAACTCAGCAGTTTTCCTAGGCATTATCCATCTAAGTCCTTTCATACCAGGAAGACCTGTCTTTGCAATGGATGAATAGATGGCTATTTGTTTCATTTCTTTCCCACATAGAAAACATCTAGAACACAATTGCATCCTCCCTTAATCGGCATATCATGTGTTAGCACAGCCTCCTTACAAGCCAACAGAAACATGCCACTTTGAGTGGTATGTTCACCTTCAAAATGTGCTTCCAGTTCCATGTCCCAAAATGTTGTTGTTCATACTTCTTCAGTATACCATATGCTGATTTCACAGTGAAGATACCTCTGCCGCCCCCTTTCCAAGTCAATTTGCCCACTTTCGTCATATTTCCTTTAAAAACATCCAACAGTCTGTAGAAGTCAATCATTTTAACAACCTCCCAATCATAAAGATATCTTCTGAAGTGCAAATTTCAACCTTGTAGACTGCAAACCTCAGCCACAGATGCTTGAGGTTGTTGCACCAAATTATAAATATCTGGAAACATTTCTTTAAGGGATCCATTGCCAATCCAATCATAACTCCAGAAAGAGTTCTTTGCTCCATCACCAACCTTGATGCTAGTATTGTTGATAAAAACTGACAGATCTTATTGATTTCCCCACTACAACAACTACATACCCAGTGAGGTACCACAAGTGTGGTATGGGGAGGGTGAAAATTACTCCATTTTACTCCACTTCTGTTTTCGAAATTTGATCAGAAGGTCCCTTCACTTTGATCCGCACCCATTTTAGATGATTTCTCAAGGTTGTCTCCTCATCTGTTTCAAACCAGCCGCCACATTTATCTTCAATAGCTTTGGAAATTTTTTGAGACCATATATCTAAAGCTATTCCCAATATTCTTACCCAAACACAACCCAGTTTCACAGTTGCAGGAAGACACCCAGCTTCCAGCGATTACCATTGAAGACTCAGCAAGTTATTTCTCTACCTGCATTCTCCCATCTTGATGTGTTCTGCCATTTTCCTGGAAGGAAATTCAAAGAGGAATTTTGATTCATGCATCTCATACATTTGCATCCCTAGTATTGTGTTCCAGTTATTGCTGGTCCACATACGAATGTCTGAGAGAATAGGAAACTCTTTGGCATCATCGAAACTTCCTACTAGGCACCTGCGCAGAACATCTTCTTCGAGATACCCAGACCATCTATAACGATACGAGATGTGTGAGTGTTTGTACAGGGCCATGGAGGCTCCTTTTTCTCCACATTTATCTGCTTTGAAAGCTTCAAAATAGGACTGCTGCTCTGTGGTTTTAATGTTTCTTTGTATAAACGGGTCATCCCTGTTATAGCTATTGAAATTTCATGGCATGTTTTCACATGACTGACAGCTATCCAATTTTAGGGAGACAGAGTAATGATGGACAATGAGGTACCACATCTCTTAAAGTCTGTATACTGAAAATAAAGCAAAAACTATCGTTTATCGAAAGAAAATGGGAGAGGATATGTGTAGCATTCACAAGCCATGCAACTGGTCGTGTCTCACCAGCCTCAACTTTCCTTCTATAAACCACTCTTTTCTTGAAACTCTACTTCTTATGTCTTCAATGATAAACTTAAACAATCATGCTCACATTAAGATTCAGGTTTCACCAAAGCAAACCTAAGTCTGGGAATAACCTGGAGAATATACACATCTATAAAATTAGTGGGTAAAGAATTATAAGTGTGAATCATTTAGACTAGTCCCTAAACAACCAACAATCAGCCAAACAGATTATCCTAGGGGTAGCAATTTCAACATTTTTGACATACAGATTTGTGTAAACAACCTGTCATTGTGTCACTATCCTTGTCACAAATATGTTTCAAGATGAGTGTGCCCCAGGTATCTACAATCCAATGGTCAAGTGAATGCCACAAGGCTACACAAAACCACAAAAAGATGGAGCATCCACAAAAAGATGGAGCATCCACCAGAAGAGAGAAAACTACTTGCAATTTAACAGGTATAGCGTATCTATCCATATTGAGCGTGAACTAATCGAAGAAGAAAGGCCATCAGAAAATCTATAGAAAATACACAATAAATCTTGGGTTTACTTACTCCATTAGGAAAACATGGCCATCTTTTGCGGAAAGATCAGATTTTTTTTTGAATGCACCAGGAGGACGCAGGGACTTGTTCTCACCAGGAAGCTTTTGTGCCCTAGGCAACAAATGAATCCTGGTACGAACAAGATGCAGCACAGAGTTTGGTGGCACATTTTGGGCAGAAAGAGATTTATCATCTTCAAGCTCCTTCCCACAGTAAATTATCTTCACTGGCTCAGACAGTTTGAAATCTATAGACAAATAACATGGTGAAAGTTAGTAATAGCTGGGATATGAAGGTACTAAATAGATTTAATATAAGTGAAGTTTAGGAACTAAAAGGATAGGAAAAATTACAAACCAAGCTTCTTGGATGCCTTTGACTTAAGGGAAGAAATGGTCTCCTCTGCTGCCACATGAAGTTTACTTCCTTTGCCACCCAAGCTTTTCAATATGATTTTCATTGGCCCTTGTGTAGGCAACTTTCTCTGTTCCTTAAGTACCACCTCATTGTCATGGGGATGCCATAAAGCTCTTGGCCGATGAAAATTTGCTATGTCCTTACTGCAAAGAGGAATAAATCACATCAACAAACATTTAAAATGAAGCAATCAACCAATACACATGATAAATCCAAGAAAACACACCTCCAAATCTTGTTAATAGAGGTCATTAGATACTCTTACAAAACACTGATGCAGTATGGCACTTATGATGCTAATCCCTAAGTCCATAGAGACTGATGCAAGAAAAAACTGTTTTTCCCCTGGGTTGCTTAAGTCAATAAATACAGTCCAAAGTTGTTCATTGAACTGCAAAAGCAAAGTCACTTCTGGCTACAAAACACGCAAATAAGCCTGGAAAGTGATGGGTTGAGTTTGGGTTGTTTAATGGGTTAACTTTGGGCTAGCTTTTGTCATGGGTTAAGATGGGTTCTGCCCAAACATAGCCCATACCCAACCGATTATGGGCGGGTTGGACGGGTCAATGAGTTTGGGTTGTATTCATCAACCCTACTCTATAGGTATGACATCACAGAAATCTTCTTGGAAATGAAAAAGAAAGGCAAGTGGAATCTTCTTGATCAGTCCATCATCATTTACTAAAGAGAGAGGAAGTAGAATACCCATATGCATCGGTAAGACACCCAATGTTTCGAATAAAGTATGTTCGTTTCACTTGTCTGCAGCAAAGGAGGCTTATCTCACAGCAGAAAACTTGTAGAAAAAGAAGATCACACAAGTCCGTTGCGTGTATATGTAAATATTTGGAAGGGACATGGAATATCTATAGTTGCATTGCCAAGTTGTAAGGCAGTTATGGTGGACACTGCTGAATTTGTTCAAATTACAGTGGTCTATATCACTGATAGTTAAGATGTGATTTTCAGTTGCGCCATCAGACAAAGCAAATGGATTAGTGTGTTACTCTTTTGGCACCTATAGATAATTCAAAAAGAAAAGAACAAGACAGCTTTCGAAGGGTGTGAACTACCGCCATTCAGATGTGGTCATGTTTTTCATGTTTTTGTTCCAAATAAACGTTTAGTGCACCATGGGGTATAGATGATAGGGTGTTACTTGTAGAGAACTATATTTTTCTATCATTTGAATACCAGGAATTTTTCCCGCCACATCAATGAAGTTATTACTATATCAAAAAAGAAAAAAATTAAGAAGAATTAACCATTTGTATAAGAGAGTGTCAAGTGAAGTACACAAGACTTACTTGCTTAGCTTAGCCTTCATTGTCTGCAGCTTAAGAGCTGGTATTGAGTGCAGAACTTTGAGACCGTGTGCAGTGCGTTTCTTTGAATGTGATTTTAGTTGCTGAGTAGACTTTCTGTTCAAATAATATTTGTCATTGGCAATATTGAAACGCCCACTGAGACCATATAACTCGGCAGAATCACCACTACTGGGCTTCAATAAACCAGTTGTGATCATTGCTCCAGCATGAAGCATAAGCTGTTGGCCGTCCCTGTTATCCAAAACTTCAAAAAGCATTTGTTCGTCTTGAAGATCATATATGAGCTTAGGCTTCGGAAAGGGTTGATCTGGTTCCCAAATAATGTTGTCCACCCAAGATTCCTCCAGTATATCTCTATTTTGTAGTGTAAGCTTGCTAAATCGCTTTAAGGCATCACTGCTAAGGACTTCATCAGTGTCTCCATCCTTCGGAGTATCTGTACTCTTTTGCCTATCTGCATTCAAGCGAGACTCTAATCTCAAAAGCTGAGGGTGATATCTTCCTTCTGATAATGAAATATCCAGGTGTCCTGAAGGTTGTTTTGAACCAAAAGGCTCCACAGAAACACTGCAATAAAAAACGGAGCTATGACCTTTTTCATGGGGTTCAATTTCTTTTTCTGACTGTAAACTTTGAGATTCGGCCTCCACATCCAGTTGTTTATCAGTCAATGCTTCATAATCAGGTTCAGAAATCTCACAACTCTCAGCAGTATTATCACTCAATGGAGGAGAATTATCCCACATAATTCTATCCTCCCAGTCTTGCTGGTCAAGAGGATAGAACTCAGGACAAATGGGTGAGCTCCAATCAGCAGAAAGATCCATTGATAGATTTTCTTTCATTGGTTCAGCACTACAACAAGAATCCTTTTTCTCAATTTTTGGCTTTAAGTCATCAGTCCCTTGAACTGTTCCTGGTTCATTATCCAGCAACGTTAAAGCACTATCATGATGAACATGGGTCATCCTCAACCAAGGAAACTCTTCATAGGACCCTCTCAGTAATTTAACTTCATCTTCTTCAACAATATCCAGTGTGTCCATGGCCTTGTATTTGTCTGTTGATACAAGAATATGCTACAGAAAGTCTCATCAACTGTACTAATACTACCAAACAGAACTGAAGAAAGAGATTTTTCTTACTGGCAAAAGGTACCTTTGGGAACAGAGCAACGTCGCTCCCTCTTCTCTGCTTTCTTCCGAGGTTTATGAAGGGCAAAAATTTCAGAGAACTTCAGAATTGCCTCCCCATCTTCGACACAAAGAACAGGTAGAGGCAGAGAGCTTTGACTATCAACTGGCTCTTCCAAAGCAAGAGGTTCTTCCTGAAAACCAGTATAAAAAGCAGCACTGTTTAGAAAACAAGAGTTATTCTAAAGCAGACAACAGAATTAGACAATTATAGTCTCCAAAAAGGCAACTTATCTGCAGTTGTTAGCTTATGCCAAGCATAGAGTAGAAGTACATAATAGAGGAGAACAATATTTCGAACAATTAACAGAACTCCTTTCAAATAAACGCAGATCTACAGCGGAATAGACAGGCAGAAAAGAAAAAAGAGAGTGCTTTAATATTTGTCAACTTCCCAATAGTGATAAACTGTGAAGAAAAGAAAAACAGAAGTAAAACTAAAAGTTTATTATATTACTAATAGAGGTCCACCAGAAATTATAGTATTTTAACTAACATAAAAATACATATGTCCTGAGTACTTCAGCCACTATAAATACAATAATCCAAGGTATTTATAAAATGCATTAACCAGCATCATCAATCTTCAAGCATTAGAAGAAATTATTGTCATGGAAGATTATGAACTACTTAAATAGCTATTTCAGGAAAATCTCAAGAAACCATTGAAAACATTGCTCGTAAATAGAGAGTTACGCAAAGATATCAATTGTTTGATTACCTATTTCACAAGAAGTGAGAAAGAAAGAGATGACATGCACTTCATGCTACAAGTCAGAATAAAAGGAACACAAAAAGATAAGTAGTTTTTCTTTTTAATTTGTAGAGGGCAAACCTCTTGAAGATATTCACTAGATTCGGGAGCATCCGTGGATATAACTTCTTCTGGAACCTTATTCCCATGAAAAATGACTTCGGCTTCATTGTTGTACTCTCCTACAAACAGAACATGACAAATAGGTCTAACGTGAAGATGCAAAGAGAAATATTTGACTGAAATAATGCAACTCCATGATTTATTCCTTTTCCTCCTACAGTAATCTCCCTATCCTTAATTAATTCCTCATATCTCAACAGATATTGGAAAGCAATCAAATTTTCATATCTTAAAATCTTTTTTTTTCAATGGAAGGGTACAGTCAGGAGTAGAATTCTTTGATAGTGTTGTCCTGAAATCCTTGAGATGGAATACAAAGCTAACAGATACTAATCCACTACATAACACAAAGTGCTCTACTTTTGATGTATATTTCGGAAGAAAAAAAGTTACATCTCCTTTTTTCTTTTATTTTTTTTCGGTTTGTTTTCCGCCGGTAGTTTTAGAAAACAGAAGTTAAATACACGTTCGGCCCTAAAATAAAAAAAGATGATTGAAAAAGAAAAAGTGAATTTTGTTAGTTCTGAGAGGCAAATCTGAGCAAGTATTCCTTCTCAAAAATCTGAGCAAGTACTTCAACGATAAGGGCAAATTTGGGACCAAATTCAAACAGAGAGCGATTGTTAAAAAAAAAAACATGGTGTCCAGACCAGCTTGTGCTCGCCTCGACTAGTTCCATGTGATACCAGCTTGAAGAGCAGTTTGGCCCTTTTCCCTAAATTAACAAGCTGAAGCAAAATAGAATAAAAGTACGCAACATGTCTCTTGTTATTCACATTCTGTCCATCCTACCCACAGCTCCCTGCCTCTTCCCACTGCAAAATCCATTTGCTCATTCAGAGCCCTGCCGTAGCGTCAAGGCATCTAACGCCCCCATGATCTTTCCCTCATAAGACCCCCCATCACCAAAAAAAAAGTATTTTATCTCATGGACTTGTTCACAGCTGCTGCAAACAATTTTAGTTCACCAAAAGTTGCAAGCAGAAAACTGAAATTTGGCACAGAAAGCTGCAACAGAAAAAGAGTTTGACAAATACCTACCACAAAGACTTATCTCAAGGATCAACTTTTTTTTTCTCGTGTTCTAGGATAATATCTTGCTTTCACAATTCTCGTTTTATTTCCTGCTGCCCTCCTTACAGATGGGACTCTTTACAGATGGGACTCTGGGTTATGTCGGCTTTCAATTTCATTTTAGGTGAGCAGCACTTTCTGTAATAGAACGGAGGTTTGTAACAAACTAACACGAGGAACTGCCCTTTAAATCTAGTAGTGGCAATCAGTGAAGAGATTAAAATATCAAAAGGTAAAGTTACACTCTAAAGATTGTAGACAGTCATCAATACTTGTGAGTAACATATAAAAGCATTTACGAAACACCAGTACCCCAAGAAAACAATGCTTTTAAACTAACCTTTTACAGGAGTAGATTGCACTTCAGCAGTGTTCTCTACCACCTCCTGTTCCTTCTCTTCATTATCATCCTCATCATAGTTTTCATCATCGAAAACAGAATCACGATTCTCCAAAGTAGTTAGAGAGATTTCTGTTGAAAAATAATCCCTCTTCGGCAATAATAGGTCCTCTTCGGTAACAGTTTGTACCTCAGGTCCTTCATATTGCTCATCAATGTCCTCATAATCTACAGCGTCTTCAGCCTTCTCATCATAATCTGTGTTCAATAAAACAGAGGGAAGAGTAGTAATGAGAAATGACTACTGAAAGAAAAGATGGGTCGAATTAAATCTAATGGCTTCAGAATGATGATGAAAACCCAGCGTAATCTCTATGAAACACTGAACCGTGTGCTGTGTATTAATGTAAGAATAATAATTTAGAAAACAGAATAAAGAACTATAAGCCCACTGGAGCTTTAACACACCAAGGTCCAGGCTTAATAATACAAAGAAGGGTATGTTTTGGAAAGCCACCCTGGTAATTGAAGTTGGTGTAATTGGGTGTAATTACACTGTCTGGCTTGTTTGGTTGGCCATGTAATTACTTGGTTAGCAGGTAATTGGATGTAATTTGCAGGGAGTAATTACACTCTCCAATTCTCCGGGAGGGGCTGTGAATTGTTGGTAATTACATGGTGTAATTACAAGGTAATTACTTTTTAATTTCTTCTTTTTATTTTTCGTTTTAATTTATTTTTCATTTCTATTATTTTAAAATCTTTTTTTTATTTTTATTATTCTAAAAATTTCTAATAATTTATTTTTTATTTTTCATTTCCTTTGCATTTTCAACCTTTATTTCATGTGATTCCATACAATTTTTCGTATTATCTTTTTTTATGCAATGATTATTTTTTTCATTAGCATAATTTTGTTAGTATTCTAATTTTTAAATTAGAGTAGAATTCATTGTTGAGTAAGGTTATAGACTTACGTTTTTCTTTTCTTTTAAATAATATTTATGTATGTTTGTTGAAATTTGACATAAGAGCATTATGTTAAATTTTTTGTTCTGAATTTAGAAAATACATTTGCTTTAGTAGTATTGACTTGAGACTTCACGATGCAATTCATTTATTTTTTAGTTAGACTTGATAGATTATCTTTTCGTCAAATATTTTAACAATTTATGACATTTTATTTATAATATTAATCTTTTTGTCAAACATGCATTTCATGATGTTCATAGAAATCTTGTACTTTTAGTTTTTATGATTAATTCAATTGAAATATACTAATTTGAAAAATAGAAATCAATTATTTTTTCATAATATTAGTTAAGAACATATATATATTAATTAATATATTTTCAAAAGACAATATATGTCTTAAATATTTAATCTAATATCATTTATAAAGAATCTTATTTGTCTAATATAAATTTTAAATAATTAACTTTTATTTTTAAAATTTAATGTAATCTTATGATTGCAATTGTGCATCCAAATAGTACCTTTGTAATTACATTGTAATTACATAATGGCAAACAAACAGGTCACTGTAATTACTAAGTTGTGTAAAATTAATACCCTAGTAATTACACCAATTCCAATTACCAGGTGGCTTTCCAAACAAACCCAAAATGCAGAAAACATAAGAGTTTCTGGCACACAAAAGACATAAAAAAGTCTGTTAAAAAAAAGAATGTCAGCTGCAGGTTAGTATTGTTAAAGAGCTCCATTTGGTGGAACTATTTCAAATATCAGCGTCTAGCCTAACCATGAATATCAACTTAGCAATAATTTCCAGTATTTCCCAATTCACTGCAGTTATATGAATTATCAGAATGTCAAACACGTAAATTGTTGCTGGCTTTTTCTATAATGTATTACAGGTTCAAACCTATGCTTACAATATCTAATTAAAAATGCTTTCACTTGTGGTAAAAGAACACTTTTATAGGACGAAAGAGAAGGACAAAAGAATTGTCAACGAAAGTATCAAAGAAACTGCATGAGACGGCATTCATGGAAAAACATGTACCTTGTTCAGCAGCATCTGCAGATTCTTGTGGGGATTTCACCGACAACTGAACATCAAAGGGAAACAGACATGGAGAAAATATTAGCACCAAACCTAATCAGGTAGAAATTGGGTAACAATCCTAATCAGGTAGAAATTGGGTAACAATCATTCATATTTGTACTACCTCATCCGAAATACAATTCCAAATAAAATCATAGTGATAAAAGATTGGGTCTACACTTCTCAGAAGATATAATTCCAAATTATAGAGACAAAAGAGTTCTGGCACATACATCTATCTCTGTCAAAGACGGACCAAGCTTGTCAGCTAAAGCAGCAAGATGCTCCTTGGCGTCCTGAAAAACATAATTTCCATAAGGTTTTGACCTCTTCATAAGCAAAGAAGACACCAGAAGAAGCTCAAACAACACAACATGCGAGATCTGAAAGAGAAAACTGTGGAGCATGAAAATGAAATGAACGATACTTCCACAAATAGGTGATAAACCCTGCTAGCATCCTCCCTTGGATGAGATTGTTAAGATATTAGCTACAGGAAACATCTGGCTCTTGTTGCAATTGCTCTTATCAAAAGAAATACTACAATTAGGGGTCGTTTGGTAGCTGGTTAGGAGGTAAGTTATTCATGTATAACTTCTTGCATAAGTAATACCATGTTTGATTGCATTCTTTTACAACATACCCAGAGTAATCCCACTAGTGGGGTTTGAAAAGGGTGGTGTTTACACAAACCTTACCCCTACCTTGTAAAGGTAGACAGGTTGTTTCCAATAGACCCTCGGCTCAAGTAAATCACATCATAGCATAACAAAGCGGGTTCGAAAAGGAAATAATGTAGAGAAGAACAGTACCAACATTAGTATTACAATAACTGAAGCAAATGAAATAACATGTAATAATAAAAAAGAATAATACAGTATGAGAGTAATAATAATCATAACAGTTATAATTATAACACTGATAAAGAAGCTAAACAACGCCCAACCACATACTAATCTTCTACCTTAATCCTCGACCTCCATAACCTCCTAACTAGGGTCAGTATCCTCGGTAAGCTACAGGTGTGTCATGTCCAGCCGAATCACCTATCCCCAATACTTCCTCGGCCTACCTCTACCTCTCATCAGCCTCACCATAGTTAACCTCTCACACCTCACCATTGGGGCATTTGACCCTATACAATTTGCAACTTAATTCACACTCTATTTTGCTTCACAAAAACATTTGACCCTATACAATTTGCAACTTAATTTAGGGGTAGGCAGCATAGGCACAAAATATTTTGGAAGCAGGAGTGTGTGCTTTTAATTAGAAATAGGTTTTCCCTTGAGAAAAACTGTTAACCTTCATGGTCCTCCCAAAATTTTGTACTAGATTCCAAGCAAGTACTCCTTAGGTTTCGCTGCTAGAGACAACTAAAGTAAGTGAAAGGGAACTTGAACACTTCATCACCCTTAATCAATGCCCAACCTCAGGCTGACCACTTTCCACATTATAATAGAAAAGATGGCCCATGTAAAGGTATAATGGAGTTGCTTATGCTGAAATCCCAGCAAATAATTATCCGGTTAAGTTCCACTGCTACTTGGAGACACTTTAGTACCTAACATATTAATTTGGGGTCTCACAGCATATTATATGAGAGTCAAATTACATAGGGAGAAAGGAGCAAATCACCTCATCAAGGTAGTCAACATCGAGATCACCAGAGTAGTCAACATTTCCAAACATAAATCCCAAAAGTCGGTTACCACCGCCAGCTTCCTCATATTCTTCCTCATCATCTACAAAAATCCAGACATAGTTGTCAGTTAAAACCAGACATAGGCCAAATCAGATCGTTCTTTGCTGATAGACTTTCGGTGTAAAAAGGAATGGATAGAGGATAATGAACCCAATTACAGTTAATGGAGTTTTTGTATACTATAGCCAGGGTTTTTTCCTTTGCTCCTTTTTCTCTTTACCTGTGCTCTCTTCTGGATTCTTGTTTGAAATCATAGGCACATTACTGCTGGTTTTTGACATCAATAATACTTGCCCATTTCAAAAAAATAGCAAGAACAATGAGGTTGATTTGGCGGATCTACAAGGCTTCAAAAAGACCATATGTCGGTGTAAAGGAACTCAGCTGGAAGACTAAGGATAGAAGCACATAGACCAAAACTTTTTAAAAGTAGATAAGCTACCAAAAATATGTTCCCATACAAAAAACACCCAATCATCTATACATATTGGAAGAATGACATAGCTTTTAAGATAGAAAGGTTCATTCAATGCTCTCACCAACCACAGTTTGCAGAACAATCCAGACTATTTAAGAAAGACCTCTCCTATGCCCAAGCAGCCGGGAAAGCAAATGGCATTCAAATACTCATTGTGAGACGACACTCTCCTACAAGACATGTATAGTGGGTTCGTTTAAAGAGAAACAGAACTCCCTTCTTTATCAGACATCAGGAGATGGAGTGCAATTTCATGGAAAGCAGTATTTGGAATAAGCATATATGAGATGGCAAACAACTCATTTTTGTTCGACTTTCCGAACCGGAACATGGCTGAACAAATTATCCAGAAGGAATGGAGATGGGGGAAAACCAAAATCTATTTACATTGGTGGAACCCAGTAATAGGATGCGAATCGAATCTGAAATCTAAAACCACTTGGATTCGAGCCTTGGGTGTTCCATTACAACTTTGGTCGCAGTGGATTTTCACAGAAATTGGGAATATTTGCGGTGGCTGGATCGAAACAGAAGAGGAGATAGGTCTGAAAAACCACTTGAAGTGGGCAAGAATTAAAATCAGAGAAGATGGTCAAAGCTGCCCTAACGAGGTATCAATTGAAAGGGATGGAATAAAGTTTTTCATCCCCATCTGGGTGGAGAAGAAAGTCTGATTCCAGTCGGCGTCGCCGGAATTGGGAGGCAGTACCCAGAAGATACCACCGGAGAGGGGAGAAGGTATTACTGGACCCAGAGGTCCCTCTTCATCAAAGAACCAGCAGGCAATAGCCTTGTCCACAGCAGGGATAGGACAAAGTTCCATACCAACGACTGTTGGAGTTCTGCAAAAACACGTGGGGTGCTCAGAGACAGCTGGGCTTATTTTAAATGAAAGTCAATGGTCACGTGAGAAGGAGGTGGAGACCCATGCTTTTCCCAGACACCACCTGGGCCGGGTCTCCAAGGAAAAAAGAACTGGGCCTGATAGAGCCAATGTCATTTTTAATGACTTATGAAGCCCAATTAAGGAAGGCTATTTCGACCCTTTTTCTTCAGAAGTGAGAGGCAAAGTTTCAGTTCCAAAGCGCGACCATTTGGAACAGGAAATCGAGAAAGAGGGAGAACATGCAAATTTTGAAAAAATTTCCTCAGTCAAAGGAGATACAGGAAATCATCTGGAGTGCATTCTGGAAGTCACAACGAAGGAGGATAGCAGCGACAAAGCAGATTTGGCTACGAAAATCTCAAGGGACCAAAGCACCATAGTTACCATACAGGATGACACACAAATTGAAGAGTGGATGGTGGAAGATGTAGAACCAATTCAACAGGATCAGAGTTTTATTATCCGAAAGGAGAAGGAGACATCTGCATGTGAAAGACAAAATCTGATTAAGTTGGGGAAAATGTTTGGGGTCAATTTCCAGGGACATGAGGAGGAGTCTTTAGAGTTACTTATGCAAATAGACAGCTGCAGGCAGGCTATAAAGATGGAAAATGATTCCATCACTAAGTGGCCTAGATACAAGGGGGTTCAGGAGCTTAAAAGGCTCACATCTTTTGACATAAATTTCTAAAGTGATGGGAAAAGAGAGAGGGGGAAAGGGGACAAGGTTTTACCATGAAAGTAAAACTTGTGTCCTGGAATGTAAGGGGACTTAATAGTGGGGATAAAAGAAGATTGGTGAAGAGCTTAATTCTCAACTGGAACGCAGATAGTCTGTCTCCAGATATCTAAGCTAGAGGGGGAGTTTGAAGATATGATAAAAGAAATTATGGGGTGGAAGATGGGTCAAATATGCTTGACTTCAAGCTAGTGGCACTAGAGGGGGAATTCTAATATGGGATAGCAGATCATGAAGAGGGGAAGTTCTGGAAATTGGCTCTTACACTCTTACATGTAAATTTGAGGCTCTGTTGCAGGACTATAAGTGTCATATTACAGGAGTATATGCCCCGAATTGCAGATTTGAAAGAGAACATGTATGGGAGGAAATAGGAGTTCTCAGAAGTTTATATGTGGGGGCAGTGTGTGGTGACTTCAATGTCACAAGATTTCCACCTGAGAAGAGAAATTGCAAGAGAAGAACACCAGCAATGATAGATTTTTCAGATTCATTGAAGACATGGATCTTTTGGATTTACAACTAGAAGGGGGAGTTTTACCTGGTTCAAAGGAGATAATAATAATGTTGCTTCTAGAATTGATAGGATTCTGATATCTAAGGAGTGGGATGATAGTTTCAACAAAATTAAACAGGTTGTGTTGCAGAAATTATGCTCAGATCACAATCCAATTGCACTACAATGTGGAGCCTGGGATCACAACAAACCATATTTCAAGTTTGATAACTGGAGGTTGAATACTGAGGGTTTTGTGGAAAGAGTCAGAGAGTGGTGGGAGTCTTTTGTCTTCGATGGCAAGCCTGATTACATCCTGGGATGTAAATTAAAGGCTTTAAAAGGCAAACTGAAAGAGTGGAGCAACACGAGCTTTGGAAATCTAAGAATGCAGAAAGTCCAAATATTGAGCGAGTTAGCCATTCTAGATACTGTAATGGAGAATAGGATTTAACAGAATCAGAGGCAGCTTTGAAGGCAACTCTTCCAATGGATTATGAAGAGCACTTAAAAAATGAAGAGAGAGCATGGAGACAAAGATCAAGGGCACTTTGGCTAAAATAGGGAGACAGATATACCAATTTTCCACAAAGTGGCCAATGCGCATAAAAGAAGCAATAATATTGACCAACTGATGATTAAAGATGAACCTGTGATGGATCCAGTGAGAATCAGAGGGGAGATTATTGGGTTCTATCAGAAGTTATATTCAGAAAACACAGGTTGGAGACCTTCAATTAACTTTATCAATTGTCCAGTGATCACGGAAGAAGAAAAAGAAGCTCTATAAGGGGTGTTTGAGGAACAAGAAGTGTTTTCATGTTTGAAGATGTGTGCAATGGACAAAGCTTCTGGTCCAGATGGCTTCACTATGGGGTTCTACATCAAATGTTGGGATGTAGTAAAAAAGGATATCATGGAAACTTTCAAGAACTTCCACTCTCATGGTGTCTTTGAGAAAAGTTTCAACGCCACATACATTGCTTTGATTCCAAAGAAGAATGGAGCCAAGGAACTGAGAGATTTCAGACTTATCAGTCTCATAGGTAGTGTCTACAAACTTCTATCCAAGGTGCTGACCGAACAATTAAAGAGAGTTATTGATAAGCTGGTAGATGTTCAACAGATGGCTTTCATAAAAAACAGACAAATAATGGATGCTATCCTAATTGCAAATGAGGTGGTAGATTCCAGAATTAATCCAGGAAAGGCAAGAATTTCGTGCAAATTGGATATCAAGAAGGCATATGACCATGTAAACTGGGAATTTTTGTTGAAAATGCTTTCATGTATTGGTTTTGGAAGGAAGTGGATTCACTAGGTAAGATATTGCATCTCCACCATAATATTTTTAGTTCTTATCAATGGATCACCTGAAGATTTTTTCCCTGCAAACAGGGGTTTGAGGCAGGGTGATCCTTTGTCTCCTTTTCTATTTATCATAGTCATGGAAGATCTAAATTACATGATAAAGGTGGCTAGGAATAATGAATATCTAAGAGGGTTTGAGGTAGTCACAAACCAAACCCCAAGTTTAAATGCCAACATGGAAGTCACACATCTCCAGTATGCTGATGATACCTTAATCTTCTGTGATGCTGAGGAAGGGCAATTACTGATCCTGAGATCAATTTTAGAGCTTTTTGAGGGAGTTTTTGGACTTCATATCGGAAGGAAGTGGATTCACTAGGTAAGATATTGCATCTCCACCGTAAGATTTTTAGTTCTTATCAATGGATCACCTAAAGGTTTTTTCCCTGCAAACAGGGGTTTGAGGCAGGGTGATCCTTTGTCTCCTTTTCTATTTATCATAGTCATGGAAGATCTAACTTACATGATAAAGGTGGCTAGGAATAATGAATATCTAAGAGGGTTTGAGGTAGTCACAAACCAAACCCCAAGTTTAAATGCCAACATGGAAGTCACACATCTCCAGTATGCTGATGATACCTTAATCTTCTGTGATGCTGAGGAAGGGCAATTACTGATCCTGAGATCAATTTTAGAGCTTTTTGAGGGAGTTTTTGGACTTCATATCGGAAGGAAGTGGATTCACTAGGTAAGATATTGCATCTCCACCGTAAGATTTTTAGTTCTTATCAATGGATCACCTAAAGGTTTTTTCCCTGCAAACAGGGGTTTGAGGCAGGGTGATCCTTTGTCTCCTTTTCTATTTATCATAGTCATGGAAGATCTAACTTACATGATAAAGGTGGCTAGGAATAATGAATATCTAAGAGGGTTTGAGGTAGTCACAAACCAAACCCCAAGTTTAAATGCCAACATGGAAGTCACAC
>JAJONR010008702.1:0-40289 GCA_029582245.1 Solanum etuberosum | reverse complement strand
TACTTGTATATTTATTTTTATCTCCTCCTCAATTTGAGAAAAAATGAATTCAGTCGGGACCCACAGTTGTGGATTTCGAAGGATGCCTAACACCTTCCCTTCGGAATAATTTGAACCCCTTACCTAGAATCTAATGGTTTCGTAGACATTTTTAATTGGTTTCCTAGTTTTTTCCTAAAATTAGGTGGCGACTCCTTTAAAACATCTTTTTTCTTGAAATTCTTTTAAAATCGACTTAATTCATTATTTTTTGAGTCACCGCGACGTTCCGCCCTATTTGAATAGAGTAGGAATGCAAACAGTACACACTACACAGCTACCCCACACGATTATACATCATTGTTACGCAACTAATACCGCCAAAGGGACTTATCCACATCTATTGTTTAGCAGGATTATATTCTACTAAAAACTTTACAACATGCTAATAGTTAATTCTAAAATTGTGAATATCGTTTATTCAAATGAAGGACTGATGAGTTATATTGTTGGACTAACTTTATTAAAGTTTTGGTTTTATTATGATTTTTCTTTTTGTAATTATTAAAACAACAAATTAGACGTGAAAAAAATGTCCCAATTGTGAATAGGCCCAATCGTTGTCATATATTATTCGATTTGCTATCGAATAAAATTATGACTATGTAATGTGTAATAAGGACCTTAGTCCAAATAATAATAATGGAATGCATGGCCTAGTTAAGTGCCAATGCATACTTTATCTTTGATGTTTCTCTTCTTCTTTATAATTTCTCAGCCATTTAATTTCTTCAAAGTAAAAATGGTACGCCTAAGAGGAAATGAAACGACTATATACTTACACAACAAACGAACACATCATATATATTCTGCATTTTGAATTTCTACAAATACCACTAAAGATAAATCTAGACACCGACTCAACGATTTAACAGGTTCAAAATTTAACTTTAAGGTTTCAAGTTCAAATTTTAAATTACATTGGCTGAAAAATTATACTTTTATATTACAAACTAAAAACACATTATTGTTGGTATAAACAAACAAATCAAACGTGTTTCACATTAGACCAAAATCTTGTCTATAAAATGAAGGGGTGAATGCAAATAAAGAGAGAATGAAGAGATTGGTCAGAAGAATCAACTTGAAACAATATTGAATTTCCAAGTAAAATTCTACAACAAATATGCAATCCATAACACGAAAATGTTACTCGTCTTGCAATTGGTAATTTTCAACCAAATTCAAAACAGTCGAGCCACAATACATGTCTTTTAACCATAAAATTAATTCTCGAATTCAAATAGATTCAAACTATACAAAACCAACGGTGTTCGAGTAATTTTTATTTGTCCACACCTCCAGTGATTCCAGTCGATACATGCTACCTCTTACTAATAACAACTAACAAACAACAAGTACTTTTATTTTTAGTGAAATTTAAACCTAAAATCCATAATTCTCAATTCATTTTATCGAGTACTCGTAAAGCCTTTAACTTTATGATTTAAAACAGCCAAATGACATAAATTCTTTAATTTTTTAACAATAAACAAAGTAAACCAGGCAACACTGTCACCCAAATAAGACTGATAATAATTAATTATATATATCGGACAAAAAAAAAAAACACGACTTTCTTCACTAACCTCAATATTCTTCCTTTGACTATACTTTTACTCCTTGACTAATTGGTTGTTTTAATATTCCCATTTCCTAAATTACTTTTCATCATTGAAAAGATAGACAGGTGAAATATTCTTCGTATACTATTGAGGGATGTGATGAAACTGATATAAAAAAATTCGATTTATTTTTAATCAAAAGTTTCAAATTCGAAGTAAAATCAAAAAGATCTTTAATAAAATCTATCTTTTTTTACAGGACCTATATAACACGAATTTGAATTAATTGAGTATTCAATATGTTTTAAAATAAATAATAAACACATGATCAACAAAGGAAGCTTATAATGCAACAAGTCAAAATAGTACAACATTAAAAAAATACTCAATCTTTCAAAGTAACTATAAAAAAACAGCTCTTCTTTAATTCCCCTAAAAACATTATATCTTATACAAAAAACAAAAAAAAAAAATGAAGGCTTTCACTAAACTCTACCTTTATTTCAATGAACTTATCACCACTTTATTTTATTCATGGTTACCTACTTTATTAAAAATCATCATGTTAGCAACTTTTTCTTTCTTGAATTCATATAGACAAAGACAACTAGAGAGAAATAGGTGCAAGGATAATATAGATGAGAAGAGCTCCAAATTTGTTTATAGAAGAATAAGATGTTTAAATAGAGATGAAGAATCACTTGAATGCGCGATTTGTTTATCAGAATTCAAGTATGGAGATAAAGGGAGAAAGCTTAAAAATTGTAATCATATGTTCCATGAAAGTTGTTTGGAGAAATGGCTAATGCATGGGAAAGGGCAAACAACATGTCCACTTTGTAGAAATGTTGTAATATCTGAAAATGTGTTTGAGAAACATATGAAAGTAGAAGATGAAAGAAGTAGGAACAATGCATTTGAGGAAGAGTTGGCTATGTTGTTGCTATCGACGTTGAAAGGTAGTCGTTTTTGTCAGTAACGGATGCAGAATTTTTATTCAGTGATTCATTATTTATTGTATATATGTAAGAACAAATGTATCTTATATATAATGTGAATATTTGACTAATTATATGATTCGAATGAACCCTTAGTTCCGCCCTTACTACTCCATGTATTTATTTATTTTTACTTATATTTCCTTTATTAAGAAAATAATTAAAGAAATAATAATGTCTCTTAAATTGCAATCAAATTTTATTTTATTGTAAATAATCGTTTCTAAAAAAAATGAGAGTTAGCTATGAGTTTCATCGTTATTTCTTTTATAGCTAATAAAAATTTGTCACTAAATAAGAATAACGACGAATTTTATTGTTTAACTACAAAATTTATTCATCGTTAAATTCAGCTTTTTTAATTGTGAATCCTCCTCAAGATTGATTAAAGTAAGTTTAATGGTGATGTATTTTGATCAAATATAAAAAGTACAAACAGGGTTGAATATAAACTTTGTGATGACATATTTAAGTATTACCAATAAGGCCACCCTTAAGGCTCACAACAAAATAATGAAATGAAGAGAGGTTTTTTCCATCCTAGGAGCCATGCGAGCTCACGAGTCGTCAGTCATTCGGAAGGAGGATTTTATCGATCGGAACGCAGCGACATCTTCGTTTTTCTATTCATAGGTTTGTATCAACTAAGTCTTCGTCTACTTTCCACGAGTATTTTTTTGTAATTTTATCCATTTTTTTTAACTCGATACCTTTGCAGAGGCCATATCTCAACCCTGCTGGCAGCTCTATGCAGAAAGAGACCGTAACACTAGAATGATTTGTTACTTGGGATTGAGTCTCTCTTCCTCTCATGATAGAAGAAATCAGATTTTTTTAAATTTTTATATCAAATAACATTCATATATGTGAGATTTGATCTACATATCAACTATATTCCTGCTACTACCAGAGACCAAAGCTTTAATTATTTTTTAAGTTTTTGATGTTGTAGTTTGACGGTATAAAAAATATTTCTAATGTCAAGTAATTATAAATATGTTATTGCATTATCATTATACTTTAATTTATTATATGTTGAAGTTACCAAGGAGCTGCCTTTTTGAGACTTCTAATTTTTTTAAAATAAAATGATATTTATATCCCATTTCATAAATACATGTGCCTAATGCCTACATACGATATTCTCTCGATTTATTTTTATTATTTATATTTGATTTTATTATCTTTTTAAAAGTAATTAATAAAATAATAAATTTACTGTACTATCTTTTAAATATGATAAATTTAGTATTTTTGAAAAATAATTATAATTAATAATGAAGATAAATAGGAATTATATGATAAACTCTATATTCTTGATTTGTTTAGCGGATTAATAAAAATAAATTGATATTTTTAATATAATAAACAAATAATTGATGATGCTATTGTCTTTTTTTTCCCACTATCTTTGCTTGCCAGGAAACCCCGTGTATATCCAAAGAAATGTTTCTTTATTGTGTATGTTGACCACAAGGAAACATCACTAATTAGTAGTTCTAACAAAATAAGCCAACGTCAAATATTTTATCCGTTTCAATTTATATAATACTATTTATTTTGGTACAACGTTTAAAAGAGAAAAAAAGATTCTTGAATTTTGTAATCTAAATTCTAAAATACTCTTTGACCATTAATTGTGTGACTATACAACATTTCATTAATGATAAAAGCAGAATAATAAAGTTAAATTGTTTTCAATTATAAAAAAATGTGACATTCTTTTTAGAATGAATTAAAAAGAAAAAAATGTATCACAATAAATTGAGACAATCGGAGTATTAATTTGACTCCAAGGTTGTGAAGAAGTCTATCTAAGTGTTCTTATTTTCTTTTTTAATATTATAAAAGTACTCTACAACGTGAAAATTTATGTTTTCGCTGAAATCTGATTTTTGTTATAAGAAAAAGAAGACCACCAAGGTATATGTGGTGCGGTGATTGAGATTTGTTTGAATTTTTTATTTTTTTAAAATAAAGTTCAAAAATGTTAATTTATTTGTTAAGAAGAGTTTCATCTTTCTTAATTCGCCTATGCGATTAACACGATGCTAGATTAGTTGGATCAGTAATTTCGAATACTAAATGATTAAACTAAAAAAAATAAAATGAAAAACCTAAATTTGTAGACATGGTCAAATTTAGGAAAATACTTGGTCACCAAGTACATGGACCATAGTCCAACCAAATGATGACAATATTCTCACAGTTCCCTTGCTACCCAAGCAGGCTAGGGTTATTATTATTAGTATAAATAAATAGAAGAAACAATAATGTCACAACTATCAATATTAGTAAATACTTCAATTTGTTGAAAACGTAGAGCATCCATGGCACAAGTTGCTGAAATTCATGTCATGCGAAAACTTCATAAGGAGAAGATGAAGACGACATCGAAAATCGAAACGACTAACAAGAAATTGGTTGTTGAGGAAAATAACAAGACTTGTAGTTCTGGGAAATGTTGTTCTTGGTTAGGGAAGAAAGTTAGTTGTGCAAGGAGCAAACCTGTAATATGTGATTATAAAGATACTACATAATAGTCAAAAATAACTATGTAATGATTTTCTACTAGTATAATTGTTTGATTGTTAAAGTGATCCTTAATTTTGATTTTTGAATAAACAAAATTCATTTTCTTGTTAACTTAGAACTTTTCTTTTATATATTTGTTTTACTTCGAGTTAGGCATAATATATAAATATTATATTCAAACTTGACCTCATTAGTTAGCAAGTACGTTTTTCAACTTTGAGAGGGCACATCTAGACCCGACTCCCCACCCCGTCGCGACCCTAACCTCGACATGGGAGCCGACTCTCATTACCGATACCCCAAACCTGACTCGGAGGCTCCAATCCGAGAACATACCATCGACATCGACCTGAGACTTGAGACTCAATTCTTGACCTCGACCCGAGACTCGACTCTGATCCCGACCCCGACTTCTGAACTCAACTCTTGACCCTGACTAGGGACCCAACTCTCAATTCCAACCCCAATCCTAGATTTGACTCCCAACCCGAGACTTAAGACCTAAGATCTGACCTCAATCCAGGACCCGATTCCGGATTCCAACACCGACTCGGGACGCCCCGACTCTGAGCCCTAAGTTAGGACCTGGAATTGGACACAACTATCCATCCCGACCCGAAAACTGACTCCTGACCCCAACTTGGTTCCCGACTGCAGACTGTGATAGAGGACCTGACACCCAAACCGGCCCTGATTTCTGAATCTCAACTCCGGGATCGGACCCCGAGTCTCAACTCCAGACCCTGAATCTCGACCCCGGACCCCACCCTGGCTCAGTTTGGGAGTCGTGTCCCGAGTCAAGGTCGGATCTCAAGTCCAGATGGAGGTAGGTGATGAGGTTGAAAGAGAGTTTCGAAAAATGCTCAAGTCTATGTGAAAAACATTTAAACCAACCAAACATGAAAAAAATTAGAAAATGTTTTCCTTCCTACCAAACACACAATTCTCCATAACATTAATTAGTTTTATAGTCCAGTTTTGTCAATTTACACAATACAATATGCAAATAGCATATCACCATGACACCTCATCATTCATATAACTAAGATAAACAAATTAGTAGAAACAGGGCTTTTGAAAATATTTTTTAAATTTTTCCATAATCTTGTGGGGGCATTTCATAATCTTGATGGTGCACTAGTAGTACCACAAGTGGTACTATTATATTATTCAAAATACACACATCATTAGTGGTCCTACCCAAAAGAATTAATCCTTAGTCAAATGTTAATTACTTCGCCGCCAAGGTCGTCAAAAAATTTGTCCAAGTGTTCTTAATTTTTGTTAATAATATTATTAAACTCTGGAATCATGAAAAATTAATTTCTCACTAAACTTCGATTTTTTAATGTAATAATTGAAATTCCTTTACTTTTTACTGGGGTGTTTGGGTTCGAGTTTTGAAGGGGAAAAAAATTAATAGTAAGAGTTTCACCTTCCTTAGTGAGATTATCCGACATGACACTAGATTAGTGAATTTCGCGTACAAAATTATTATTTAGAAAAAGGACCTAAGTTGTAAACATGGTCAATTTTAGGAAAATACTTGGTCTCCAAGTACGTGGACCAAAGTCTAACCAAATGATGACAATATTCTCACAGTTCCCTTGCTTTCCAAGTAGCCAAGAGGTAGTATATAAATAAATAGAAGAAACAATAATTTCACAAACAACTATCAATATTAGTAAAAAAAAACTAGTACTTTCACTTTGTTGAAAACATAGAGCACCCATGGCACAAATTGCTGAAATTCATGTCATGCAAAAACTTCATAAGGAGAAGATGAAGACGACATCGAAAATCGAAACAACTAACAAGAAATTGGTTAGTGATGAAGATAACAAAACTTGTAATTCTGGGAAATGTTGTACTTGGTTAGGGAAGAAAGTTAGTTGTGTTACTAGAAAATTGCTTAGTTGTTCAAGGAGCAAACCTGTAATATGTGATTATAAAGATAGTACATAATAGTCAAAAATGACTATGTAATGATTTTCAACTAGTGTAATTGTTTGATTGTAAAAGTGATCCTTAATTTTGATTTTTGAATAAACAAAATTCATTTCTTGTCAAACTCACAACAATTGTAAGATGCTATAAAAGCCAATTTTGTTGCGTATGAAAATGAATTCTTTAAAAATGAGGAAAATGACTTCCCGATAGAAAAAGGTAAAACAAATTTCACAAGTGATGATCCATATTAATTGTGTCCTCTCCTCCCTGGCTCCCCACCCTCAGACACGCCTCATCTTCACCCACCATCATAGTCTCTCATAGTATTTGTCATATTTATCTAAGATTATATGCAAATGCTTTTCAAGTATATTTGCTCAGTGAATTCTTACATTCTTCGAGTTAATTTCTCAGACAGTTACTCAACTAAAACAACTTTCATCATAGAAAGTCACTCAATTTCATTTTGTAACATAAACGTCTCTCAAAAGTTACTCAACTAACAACTTCTATCACAAAAAGTCATTCAACTTTGTTTTGAACACAAACGTCACTCAACTAATGATAAAATATCTCATAGTCACTCAATTATTGTCATTTCACCTACAAAATCACTCAACCAATTCAGACAAAATTTTCGATAGATATTGCTAACGTGGAATTTCTTTTTCTTTCACAAAAAAGTGTTTCCCTTTCTGTAGTTCTAGCATATATACCAAAAGACTACATGGTATCCCTCCATTCTGAATCAAAAAATAGGAGCATAATGGTATCTTTATCTTCAAACTTTTCATATTTTTACATCTTTTTTCTCTTTTTTCACTAAGTTTAACTTTTAGGATACTTGTTAATGCATCCAAAAGACTCTCCAACTGAAAATTATATAGCACCATGAAATATAACAAAAGTGGAACAATTCCATTACTGAATTACAAGATTGTACAAGCACACCCGCCTTTTTTAAGGGAATCGTCCTTCAGCTTATCTGTGACAAATGTGTACAAAAATTATTCAGTACGCTTTCATAAGAACAGAACAAAATAATCAAATCCACGGCTCGAGAATCACTTAATCTAGTGCTCTGATACCACGATACAAACTCCTAAGGCCTAGTGACTGGCACCCACTAGTCTAAATCAAGCGAACCCATAACATACATTCTAAGCTAGTAAATAACTCATAAGCAGGGGAAATCACAAGTCTAAAACATGTCTTACAAGCTTCCACAGATGCATAAATGTGGAACATGCTGGATGGTAAATATAAGTTAAACAATGTATGGTAGCTAGTTAGGAATTAAGTTATTCATGTATAAAATTAATACGACATGTGGCTTGCAATTTCGATAACTAATGTGGGGTAGAAGATGGAATAACTGATACATACATCACTAATACCTGCATAATTCTAACCAGCTACCAAACGATCCCTTAGCTGACTCAATGCATGTCCTATCTAGTCTATGTATACTGTTAAAAGACCTCTAAAAGACGACAGCACAATGCATTAGAGCGTTCACTGTATAAATAACACTGAACCATGATCTATGAGCTAGAACTAGAAGTACAAAATATAGCAACTTACCATTGTTTCTATCATTAACGGGGGGCCGTACAACAACATGCATAGTGATGACACCTCCTGGAACTTCAACGGCTGGAAGTCTGGATTCACCAAGAGTTTTACTATTTTCAAGGATCCTTCCAGCATTTATAAGCTTCACGTCATTTGTCGTCCTTGGACCATTATCTTTATCTGCCACAGTAAGATCTTCTGTTAGCTGAGTTATTTGAGGCATGCTTGGTATAGAAAACATTTGAGAGCTCACTGAGATTTTATGGACATGGGAAAAAAAAGAAGAGAAAATAGCAGCACCATATGGCATGCACTTCTTGCAAACCCGACAATGCAAATACTAGTCAGAAATTATCCTATTTCATTCCTTGAAGTAGTGAGAATCATACATTCTCTATGGCTTTAGAACAACGAAACAAATAATATGTGGATGTGGCTCAATTTTTATCCATTTTAGATTATTGGCTCAATTATATACAAGAAGATTTGGAAACGCAAGAACAATTCTTAGTTCTAGAACTAATATTTTGTCATAAATAATATTCCCTCCATTTCAAGTTGTTTGCATGGTTTTGACTTGCGCAGAGTTAAAGAAGTAAAGAAGACTTTGAATCTTGTGGTCTCAAACTAAAGATATGCAGAATGTATCAAAATGACCTTGAACCTTGTGGTCTTAAACTAAAGATATGCAAAATGTACCAAAATATCATTTAATTTTGTGATCTTAAACATGTCGTGTGGAAAGCTGAAATAGAGAGTTTCCAAAAAAGGAAAGAGACATTTTTTTGAACGGACTTAAAGCAAACAAATTGAAATGGAGGGAGTATTAGTCACTGAAATTAGATTATCTCATTTGTTCCGCAAGTGTCTTCGCTTTTAGATCTCACATGCTCTTTTGATTGGTGGCACCTTATGTTAATTCAGACCAGCAGCAATTCCTTACTGGCCGTTGTTCTAGAGCCTGTGTGAAAGAGGTAGGAAATAATAATCCCACCCAGGAATAATCTGTGGCAATTCCTTACTGGCCCCTGTTCTTGCTATTAATCGTGAGTATTATTCCTGGGTGAGATTATTATTTCCCAATAACGGAAAGAACATAGAAAAATGACACCGTCAAAAGTTGACAAGATAAAGTTTCCATTTAATCATACAAGGAAGTGTCCCTTTTGAAGCCAGAAATAATAAGGAGTATTTAGGTCGCTCAATGTTTTGAAGTTTTGTAGTGTCTTTTCGATATTAATTGGTAGTATTTTATATGTTGGTTGCTCCAACACCGTTTGTGTGAGATTGTTATAAAGTAGCACTACTCTCACCATCATATTAATCCCATAACATCCCACTCATTTGCTAGTTCATTTTCAAACCTAAGCAATCTATTTCTCCAAGTTAAAATCTTTTCGACGTTTTTCTCTAGTGAGAAATTACTATTACAGTTACTTGACAAGTTCAGAATCTAAGTACTAGTGTTGGAGCTACTTAGTTGCAAAACTCATTGAGTCAGCTAATTTAACAGTTAGTTACTCCCTCCGTCGCAATCTAAGTGTCTTAGTGACCGGGGCACGGTGTTTAAGAAATAAAGGGAGATTTTTGAATCTTGTGGTCTTAAATTAAAGATGTGTAGTCCTTTAAATTTCGTGGTCTTAAACTACCCATGTAGGATGTTGGTTCAGTCTATAAAGGAAAGTAAGACACTTAAATTGGGACGGAAGGAGTAAACAAGAGAAGCAGAGGCTGGGAAAGATGCTCAACAACTGGAGAAGACAATAATCCAACTCAGAATAAGTACTCATGTTGAAGCAATTTAGTTGCTGAATTCACAGCAGCCGTCTAATTTACAGTAAAAGAAAAATGAGAGATAGAGCTGAAGAAATCAACGAATTCAACTCAAAGGAGGTACTGCAGTGAAAACAAAGTCTAGTCCTCAACCACCATCTTTCTTTTTTGGTACGGAGGAATAGGCTATTAATTGACAGACCCCTCGCCCCAATGAAATCAAGGTAAGAACATTTGATCCGACCAACCTGTCTAATGAGAGCAGGGTTCAATTTTCTAACATGAGCTAACTGGACTCGGAAAAGAGGTTGTGAAATCTATAAATAAGGAATGTATTGGAAAATCATTTGATTTAAACTGTTATTGATATTTTGAATGAAGGATTTTCGATTGTAAAACCCATGGAGTCCCCAGGTAAATCACTAAAATTCCTATTGCCCGCCTTTATCTTTTCCTTTATCTCCTCTATTTATCTATTTCAAGGGTTATCAGAATGCTTCCCTCCTGTTATACAGAGAGCTCACAAGACTGGGCATGGCAAAAAGAACGAAGGGATGCGCTGAACAACCAAAAGATGGGCAAGAGACTAAGTAATACCCAAGCTTACATGCATTATTTTCTCTAATACCTCCTGCCAAACGACCCCTAGTAGTTAAAAGGACAGACTATACAACTAAGTTGCAGAAGTTTGCTAGACAAACTTTGTTGGCACAATAGTTTTTGGAACCCACCCTTCATACTGAGGAGGAGCCAAAATCTCTGTCTCAATCCTCGTCCATTCATCTTTTTTCGCAAAGAGATCTAGTCTTCATCAACTTGACGTTTGTGCGGAATCGTTTCCCGGGCAATTCCACACACAACAAAAAAGAAATTTCTAATGCAATCCAACTGGAGCAGCCCAAACTGCAACAAGCTGATGGATAATTGCTTCTGCTATAAATACTTGACATACATACCAGGACAAAGGTCACTATCCATGTGGTATGTCTCTTTCAGCATCAAGATGTAGCAGAACCGACGTGGTGCATTGTTGGTCCAGAGAACTTTCAGCTCCCCAAGCTTAATTTCAACAGGGTGGTAGCAAAAGGGTAAACAAACTTTGTTACTTATTCAACCTCGCAGCTATTGTCACAATCACAAAAAAAGAAGTCAATGGCCCCTTACCACTTATGCATCCTCTTCTTTTTTTTTTTTTGATAATTGTGGTGTCTGGGCCAACTTTCGCACACCTTGACTAATTCCACGGGATACCTGCCACCTCCCACCAGCAACAGGTATCAGGTATCAAGTAACAGGTAACTCTATCCACCAAGAGTTTTACAGATGGAAGAAATCACCTAGTATTGTTTGTCTTTGCTGGGAATTGAACCCGAGACCTGATGGTGCTAAAACCACGTCATTGACTACTAAGCTACACCCTTGGATGCCCACTTATGCATTCTTTGTTTCGAAGCATTTTACTATGATTGAAGAAATGAAATAGGCAGATTCTCTAGTTAATACAACAATCAGGGGACGTTTGGTAGCGAGGCGAGTTATGCTGGTACTAAATCATACATAAGTAAAAATCTCTGTAATATTACTAATACCTATGTAACTCTAACCAGCTACCAAGCGACCCTTCAATCACCAATCATACCACAAATCACAGACTAATGAAGAAACAAAGTAGTGATTGAATATAGCTAAACACCAAAATATGAAACAGAAGAAGCAAACTCCATAAAAACACATATGTAAATACACATAATCAAGTATAAAAGTGAAGAAATTTCACAACCTTTTGGCCACTGTGCAATCAACTTATCTTTGAGAGATGCCACTGTAGTGCTAGATGCATACTTATTTGGCCCAATATCACTTCCATCAGCAAGCCTAAATTTGATCTCAACCAGCTCTTGTACAGCCATTCAACAATCAAATTTTCATCAACCACTAAACACAAACAAATTCCCACTTCAAAATTTCCTCACTGAATCAAGAAAACAGAACAAAATATCAAAAACAAGCCAGATCAAAATACCTAAAAAAACAAGAAATGAACAAAACACTTAAAATCACCATGACCCTTTACAATAGATCCAAATAAACCATAAAGATTCAAACTTTTCAAACTAAAAAAGCTAAATTTGATTCAAACTGACCAAAATAACAAGAACCCACATCACAACTTCTCCAGATTGTGAGTCTTGAAAGTTTCAAAAAAAAAATTAAAAATTGTGATTCAAACTGACCAAAATAACAAGAACCCAGATCACAATTTGTTACAATAAAACCAAAAAAGATGGAATAATCAATACCTAGATGTGCTTTAAATTGGTTGATTGATATAGAAAGAATCTTGAAATAGAAGGGTTAGGATTATTATAACCTGAATCTAACTGGCAAAATCTAATGATCTGGAAAAAGACACTTCTTACTTGCAGTAAAATCACTACAAGACAAATACATAGAAACATGGAAAGTTACAATCATGTCCCTTGAGTTTTAGATTTAGCAATTTAACCCCAAACATAGAAAATTTCTGACACTTTCCTGTCCTTAATACTCTGTTCGGATTATTGTACTACACCAAAAATGATTTTTAGCATTGATAAATATGTTTTTTTAGAAGTAAAAATGTTGCTAAAGTCTATAGCGAGATTGGATCCAATCAGTGGCGGAGGTAGGATTTTCATTAAGAGAGTTCAAAATAATATGTAAGCACGCTAATAATATCCACATATAAACGGATCGAATCAGATATAAACGAGTCAGGTCGGATTATATATAAATGGATCTGATTAAATATAAGTAAGTAGATAAAATTCAATTTTAATAGGAAGTAGCAGCAGCAAGCTAAAATGTGATTAAAAAACGATACTACCCAGAATCGGACTCGCACAACTGAAAAGATTTGACAGAATCTTGAAACCAGTTAACCATTGAACCAAGCTTTTAGCTTATGCTGAGGGGGTTCATTATTAAAAATATACTCGTAAATCAATAAATCGATGCTATATATACGGTGTAATTTTCTGACGAATGGAGTTCGATCCCCCTAACTTGCATGTAGCTCCGCCTCTGAATCCAATAACAATTAAACAATGTCAGTATAGATTTTAGTACTCTTTGTCAGTGCATATTTATAGTCGCTGAAAATTATTCCTCGTATTGTATGATGTTAAAGAATACGACGTATGGATAGTTTGGTGCATGAATGCTTGACTTACAGATTGAACTAGGGGCAATCTAGTAACCATTTCAACCTAAACACAGTAGGCGCCGTGAGTAGTTGAAAAATTGAGAGGTTCTCAATGAAAGGGTCAAAGGTTGCACTTGCAATAATCCGTTGTATCATTTTTCGTAATTACATAATATTACAAATCAATAATTTAAAAGATAAATCAATAAGAAAAGTAAGATATACGATAGAGCCGCTATAAACACTTTCTAAAGATAATGTTTGAAAAATATTATGAAAATAGTACCTTTTCATTTTATTTTTGATTTCTCACACAATATCTGTTTGCGTAATTAATTTTGATTTGTGCAGCTTTAAGACCCATTAAAAGGAGAAGCATTTCCTACTATGGAAATGAAAAGGTCCAAAACTGATACTATATATATATATATATATGTTTAATAAATAAGAAAAAAAAACTATATGTTTAAGAATATAAGATCTTACTTAGTTATCGAAGGTAAAAATCACACACACATAAATAATTATAAGATCACAATCATTATGAATTTATTGACTCTAAATTCTATATTGCCTGGAATTTTTATTACCAATGTCATGAATTGATTTTCCCAAGTGTTGATATAGAAAAAAAATATTAATTATAGAATATTTTCAAATTTTCTCATATTGACTGGTGAAAATATTTTGCAAAAAGCATTTTTTCTATGAAAAACAAGTTATTAAAAATTAGGAAAAATAAATTCCCAGGTAAAAGCAGGAAAACAAGCTCCTGCAGAGTAATTACACTTGTGCCTAAAAATTTAGATCCTACAACAATAAAGGAGTATAGAGCTATTGCATGTTGTTATGCATTATATAAACTTATTGCCTAGGCCACTCGAACTTTTCGAAAATATTGATAAATACATGTCGAATATATTTCAAAATTAATGCATTTTGGAGAATCCAATGCTGATACGAAAATAATTTTAAAAAATCTCAACAACATAGCTTATTGCTAAGATCCTAGCAAACATGTAAGTTCTATATATTCAAGATTGATCTCCAAAAGGCTTACGATTCCTTGAAGTGGATTTATATGAAGCAGGTCATACAATATTAGACTTGGATCTAGTATTTACTCACTAACAACTTGATTTTACCGACTACATTAGACTATAATTTTAAAAAGTTTAAATGATAAGTATTCTAACATACGTTTCTCATAAAAATTTCAGCTTGTTCAAAGAAATCATTAAATCAGAATTTAAAAGATTCGTAAAATGCAAGAAAAATAAAAAGATAACCATTTACTAAACAGCTATCCCACAAAACGTCAATCATAAAAATTACGTCTACTCAATCCCCTTACTTCCCACAAAGGAATTAAAAAGTTTAACAAAACATAAAGTAAACAAATTCCATCATAAGCTAACATTTGTTCTGAATTTTTTCAACAAGAATCTTCAAATTTCTAGCCAGATCAATCTTTTCCTCACTTGTTGTCTCTTTTATTCCCTAAAAAACATTAAATAAAAAAATATTAATTTATCGACCCCAAAAAAAACAACGATATATATATGCGCACGTATGTATCAAAATAAAATTATGTAAAAATTGCTTACCAAAATTCAGATTCAACTCCGTAAGGTGTGACATAGGATCCACTGGTTGAACATTCTCAAATGAAATGTTACGAATTGGCCTACAACACCAAAAAAAAATTATTTTAATGAATTAAAAATAAAATATAATCGAAGCACATGTATATCGCACTCCCTCAATTTTTGAGATAGACTAATAAAAAAAATAATAACATATAAATTGGGACGGAATATAATTACATTCTCTGTGGATTTCTCGTTGTGTCGATACTTAGTGGAGCATTTGGAAATTGATGATTTGTCTCCATGTATCCACTCTGCATTCATTTCATAAAATAACAAAAATATGTTTTTGAACAATTGCCTAAAAAAAATATTTTCGTATTACGATAATTATTTTTAGAAGGAAATTACTTGCATAAATTAATTTTTGAATCGAAATAAATAAATTAGGGAGTAGACATACTGAACGTGAAAAGGATCCATGCATTAATCTTGGCATTCTTCCTCGCGGGTACCTTGCCTGCATTTATTTAACATATATAAATAATTTGATTCAACATGAAAATTTAGAAAATGAAAAAAAATAAAAAAAATTTGCTGATTTGTAAACATGTTTTACTACAAAATTACATTTGTGCTATAGAAACTTTGATTAAGGCCGGATTACTCTAAAATTTAGAGTTAATTATTTTCAAATATATCAATTAATATAGCAAAAATAACATTAAAGAGAAAAGAAGAAGAAATAATAATAATAATAATATTTAACCATCGTACCCTTGTACCACGAGCTCTTGGATTTCTTATTGAAGGAATAGCAGGCCTATTAGTATTGATATTGTACACCTGTTAATAGAGAAACAATAAAAGTAGCATATATACGTAAACATGTTGAGTTATTATTAATAATTAAAAGGTAATAGAGATAATTAATTGTAACTTCATATAATTTATATTCCAAAAAATTAAAATCTACTTGGCCAAAAAGAAGATTGTAAACAAAAGAATGATATGATTTATAAAGAAACATACCGCTGGAGGTAAATTATGGCTCATAGTAAATGAGAGTGCAGGAGCAGGATTAAACCTAGGCCTTCATAAGAGAAGAAACTATGCATTAATCATTCGTAAAAAATAACGTTTATTTATCACATTTCTATCTTATTTATGAAAATTAGTCATTATCGTGAAGTTTTGTATTACACAAATGAAACTTCATTACAATAAATTGAAGTTTCACTTGTGAATTTAAAACTTCATGACGATGAATATTTTTCAAATCGTAGAGTATCATATGTATGTGTGAGAGAATATTTAATACCTTGAGGCAGAAAACATATTGTGTTGATTCAACACAAATTCCGATGGGGCTCGGATGCTAATAAGAAAATAAAAAGATATGCATTAGTTATTTGTACAATGTAGTGTGTATTAATCATTTTTCAATTTTATTTCTGAAAAGTAGTTACTAATTTGACAACTAAAACTTCATCACGATATATTCAAGTTTCATATATGAATTTAAAACTTTACAACAATAAACATTTTTCGATTACAAGAATTCTGAAAGTGGATATAAATGTGAAAGAATATGTAATACCTTGAGGCAGAAAACATAGCTCGTTGATTCAACAAAAATGGATTTGATGGGGCTTGGATGCTGATAAAAAGAAAGAAAAGAAAAAAAATATGCATTAGTTATTCATAAAAATAGTATTTTAAACTATTTTTCAATCTTGTTTCTGAAAAGTAGTCACTGTCGTGGAGTTTTGACGACAAAAACTCAATCACAATATATTGAAATCTCACCTCTGGATTTAAAATTTCATGATAATGAATATTTTTCAATTACAAGAGTCTTAAAAGTGGTTATTTTGTATGTTTTACCCTTGTTATAAAAGTTGAGTGTAGATTATCATATGTCTGTAAAAGAGAATATTCAATACCTTGAGGCAGAAAAAATATTATTTCGATTCAACACAAATGGATCTGATGGGGCTCGGACACTAATAAAAAGAAAAAAGAGAAAAAAAGATATTCATTTAAGATTTATTGATAGAAAATAATAACACATAAAATAAAATAGACAAAAAAAAATAATTACGTTCTCCATGGTGGAATATTTGGATATTGATAATTTGTCTCCATGTTTTCTCCCACGACTTCTCTCTGCATTAATATCACAAAATAATATAAATGTGTTATGCATTTTATGAACAATCACATAAATTAAATATTTCGAAATTATTTTCAAAATTATTAATGTTTAAACCATCAAAATTTAAGTTAGGAAATAGATACATACTCCTAAAGAGGATCCACGCATTAATCCTGACATTCTTCCTCGCGGGTAGTTTCCCTGCATTTATTTAACATAAAATATCATTTTTGATACTTTCGTCGTTTCAATTTATTTGGTATAATATAAAACACTACAAACATTTAAGAAATAAAAGAAAGATTTTTAAACTTTGTGAATTTTTAAATATGTAATAGTATTTATATAGTTATAATAGTGTTGACACTTGTTTTAATATGTCATAATCTTTGTGTTTAAAAAAATCATTAAAGATAAAAATCAAAAGTTTAAAGTTAATTATTTTTAGATGAACTGATAAGAAAATAGTGTCTAATGAATTAATACGAAGGGAGTAATATAAAATGACTATCATACCCTCGTATTACGAGTTCTCAAGGATCCTCTTGAAGGAATGACAACCCTATTATTAGAGTTGCCAATTTCTCCCTGCATATAGAAACAATAAAAAAATAAAATATATATCATCTTTACTAATTCAAGAAGAATAAGGATATAGTTATTGTAACTTCATCCGAGTTACTTGTGTGTGAAAAAAAATTGAAGAATAAATTGATTTTGACTTTTAACTCAATTTCAAAAATAAAATAATAATTAAGAGGTGATGATTGACAACCAAGACTACATAAAGAGATCAAATATTCCTTAATTTATTGATATGAGACTCGACACTCTCTCCTACTCTCTACGTCCACACAATACTAGATATCTGAAGTATGGAGACTATAACATAGAGGTCTAACATGATAAATATTGAATTAGAATAGCATGGAGAATAAAATACAGAAGAGTCTGACATGATAAATATTGAATTAGAATGAATATCTCTAATATAATAATGAAAAAAATAATAAGATCCTAATTAATTTCAAAAAGTTGGTAAGTTTAAGATAAGGGTAAAAAGACGGGGGTAAATACAATTCTACCAACTCTCTCTTCATTGCCTTTTCTCAAATTTACTTGGCTAAATGGAGATTGTAAAGTAAAAAAGATGATAAGATTTCAAAATAAAATACCTCTGAAGGTAAATTTTGACCAACAGTAATTGTGAGTTCTGGAGCAGGATAAGATATAGACCTAACAAGTAAAAGAATACATCTTTAAAATATATACATATATATTAAAAGAAAAGACAAACAAATTTTTTTATTAAATAAAAGAGAGAAAGAATTAAGCATTAATTATTATAGAAATTGAATATAATATTCATGTGTGTTTAGAGAGAATATTTAATACCTTGAGGAAGAATCAATGTCATGTTGATTGAACCCAAATGGATTGGCAATGTCTCCCTGCATATAGAAACAATAAAAAAGCAAAATATATATCATCTTTACTAATTAAAGAAGAATAAGGATATAGTTATTGTAACTTCATCTGAGTTACTTGTGTGAAAAAACTTCAAGAATAAATTGATTTTGACTTTTAACTCAATTTTAAAAATTAAATAATAATTAAGAGGTGATGATTGACCATCAAGACTACATAAAGAGATCAAATGTTTCTTATTTCATTGATATGAGACTCGACAGTCTCTCCTACCATCTACGTACACACAATACTAGACATCTGATTGACCATGCACCAAGACTATATAAAGAGATCAAATGTTTCTTATTTCATTGATATGAGACTCGACACTCTCTCCTACCATCTACGTACACACAATACTAGACATCTGAAGCATGGAGAATATAACACAAAGATCTGACATGATAAATATTGAATTAGAATAGCATAAAGAATATAACACAAAGATCTAACATGATAGATATTAAATTAGAATGAGTATGTCTGATATAATGATGAAAAATAATAAGATCCTAATTATTTTCAAAAAGTTAGTAGGTCTATGAGATAAGAATTCCTCAAAAATTATCAAATATTCCGTAACTTAATGTGGAACTCAATAAACAACCCCTTCCCGCGCTCCTCGTGTGATTATCAGTCAAAGGGTAAAAAGACAGGGTAAATATAATTCTACCAACTCTCTCTTCAATACCTTTTCTCAAATTCACTTAACTAAATGGAGATTGTAAAGTAAAAAAGATGATAAAATTTCAAAATAAAATACCTCTGAAGGTAAATTTTGACCAATAGTAATTGTGAGTTCTGGAGCAGGATTAGATATAGCCCTAACAAGTAAGAGAATACATCTTTAAAATATATACATATATATTTAAACAAAAGACAAACAATTTTTTTCATTAAATAAAAGAGAGAAAGAATTAAGCATTAATTATTATAGAAATTGAACATAAATAATCATGTGTGTTTAGAGAGAATATTTAATACCTTGAGGAAGAATCAATGTCATGTTGATTGAACCCAAATGGATTTGGCAGAGATAGAACATATGGATATTGATTAGATGGTTTTAAACTGCCAAAAAAAAAATTATATATGTAAATAAACCATGAACTACAATATTTAGTTCGATGTGTTTTTCTTTTGTTATGGTATTTATATTAATTTGTTGTCTAAAAACTTTTAGTGATGCAGGAATTAGCTATCGTTTGATTTACAGATAGGTTACGTAGGAATTAATAATGTAGGGGTCATTAGGTATTGATATCGCATAAATTAGTAATTCAGAGATTATTTCTCGTTGAATAATTTACAAATTAGTATATAAAATATGATTCACAATATTTGTTTGTTCTTTAAATAAAATAAAAATGATCTTGTTATTATAAGGGCTAGTTCTATCCTTTTAGAAATTTAGTTCATATATCGCTAATTACCGCATTTTAATTTCATTTCTTACCAAGCAGCATAAACTAATATATAGATTATTGAATAACTTATGTTAATATTAATTATGAGGGAAAATTTTTAGCAAACCTCGTATTGTATAACTCAACATTATTTTTTATGTAGAGATTCAATTTCTTAGAAACCAATCACATATGATATAAATCAATATTAATTGTATTCTGACATTAGAGTGTTTTTCTTTAATTGAATTCAATAGAAGTTATTACAAAATACAAGAAGGGGTGATACATTTTACCACCTTACGAATTATATAAATCAAATATGAAAAAATTACCTTAATACACAACTTATTTTACTCTATTTTTTAAAATTTCCTATCATTTGAAAAAATTACAAAAATTCCTACTTTACGCGATGTATCAGTCGGATACATCACTCTATGTAATGTATCGGTCGATATATCACTTTAAGATGAATCGGGACGTACGCGATGTATCAGGATGTTTCTTTACGCGATGTATGAGTTGGATACATCACTTTACGTGATGTATCGATCAGATACATCACTTTACGCGATGTATCGAGACGTACGTGGTGTATCGGGATATTGAGTGATGTATCCGAAACCGAGACGCAATGTATCAAGACATTGAGGGATGTATCCAAAATCGGGATGCAATGTATCGGGACGTTTTGGGATGTATCTGAATTCCACCAAATTTAAGGGATTTTTGTAATTTAAAAAAGAGTAGGGATTAGATGTAATTAGTTCTTAACACTTTGAGACTTGTGTAGAATCTACAGTGGAAAAATTACCTAAATACACAGCTTATTTTACTATATTCTCTAAAATTCTCTACCGTTTGAAAAACTTACAAAAATTCCTACTTTACATGATATATCAGTCGGATACATCACTTTACGTGATGTATCAGGATGTTACTTTACGCGATGTATCAGGACGTTGAGTGATGTATTCGAAACCGAGACGCGATGGATCAGGACGATGAGGGATGTATCCGAAATCAGGACGCGATATATCAGGATATTTTGAAATGTTTCCGAATTCCACCAAATTCAAGGGATTTTTGTAATTTGGAAAAAAGTAGGGATATGATGTAACTAGCGCTTAACACTATGAGACTTGTGTAAAATCTACATCCTGGGATAAAATATTAAAACGGCCAAGATGCCCTTCCTCGATACCCATTGTTTCCAAAATTCATTAAAACATCTCAGATTAATAAGAGTTAACATCAACGATGAATTTATCAACTCTAAAAGAAGTACCTGGATTGCAGGAAGTCAAGATCAACAGAAGTTTTTAAAGTCTTCTCATTCTGTTTTTTCGGAGCATCACTATTTTGAGACCTAAATCATACATATATAAAACAAAGTGTTTAGATCTAAAATTATAGATTGAGAAATTCAAAAAGAGAAAGAGATTAAAAAAATTACATCTTGAAAAAAGAGAAATCTAAGTGATAGCTTCAATAATAAGTGATGCCCCTTTCAAATTTTATAACAGAGTATAACATTGAGGAGCTAGATGTGCGTCTTATTTATAATATATGTTGGTAATAAATTTTATTGTATTTATAAATTTAATATAGATTTTACCATATTAATGAACCGAAGTATAAATGAGATTGATGGAATCCAATTCCCACAATTCCGAATCTATGACCGTTACAAAATACACAAATTATTTGGTATTAGTCTCAACACATCTATTGTAACACATAATTATTTATTTAAAAATTGAAATAATACTAGTATACCCCACTACTTTAGTAAATTGTTCAACTTTATCCTCTGTTATACTATCTACTTAATTTTACCCTCATTATGTCACGATCCAGACCTTCGTGAGTCGCACCTACACTAATCCTCCAGTCGGAGAATCAATTAATAACCCAACTTAGCCCAGCAAATCTATCACGGTCCAAAACGAACGTGATGACACTTGTCTATTCCCATCAAGACAAATCAGCCTTGAACCAACGAAACGAAAGAAAATCGAAAAGATACAGCAAGAATAAGATAAAAGCGGAAAAAACTTATTCAGTCTATTAACACCCTAAAACCTGGTATTGTATAACTCAACATTATTTTTTATGTAGAGATTCAATTTCTTAGAAACCAATCAAACATGATACAAATCAATATTAATTTTATTCGGACATTAGAGTGATTCAATAGAAGTTATTACAAAATACAAGAAGGGGTGATACATTTTACCAACATATGAATTATATAAATCAAATATGGAAAAGATATCTTAATACACAACTTATTTTTATTATAATCTCTAAAATTTCTTATCATTTGAAAAAATTACAAAAATTTCTACTTTACGCGATGTATCAGTCGGATATGTCACTCTATGTGATGTATCGGTCGGATACATCACTTTAAGGTGTATCAGAACGTACACGATGTATCGAAATGTTACTTTACGCGATGTATCAGTCGGATACATCATTTTATGTGTTGTATCGGTTGGGTATATCACCTTACGCGATGCATCGAGACATACGTGGTGTATCGGGATATTGAGTGATGTATCCGAAACTGAGACGCGATGTATCAGGACATTGAGGGATGTATCCAAAATTGAAACACGATGTATCGGGACGTTTTGGGATGTATCTGAATTCCACCAAATTTAAGAGATTTTTGTAATTTGGAAAAAAGAGTAGGGATTAGATGTAATTAGTTCTTAACACTATGAGACTTGTGTAGAATCCACAGTGGAAAAAAATACCTAAATACACAACTTATTTTACTATATTCTCTAAAATTCTCTACCGTTTGAAAAAATTACAAAAATTCCTACTTTACGCGATGTATCAGTCTGATACATCACTTTATGTAATGTATCAAGTAAAGTGATGTATCAAGACGTTACTTTACGCGATGTATTAGTCGGATACATCACTTTACGCGATGTATCAATCGGATACATCACTTTACGCGATGTATCGGGACGTTGAGTGATGTATTCGAAACCGAGACGCGATGGATCAGGACGATGATGGATGTATCCGAAATCAGGACGCGATGTATCGGGACGTTTTGGAATGTTTCCGAATTCCACCAAATTTAAGGGATTTTTGTAATTTGAAAAAGAGTAGGTATATAATGTAACTAGCGCTTAACACTATGAGACTTGTGTAAAATCTACATCCTAGGATAAAATATTAAACGGCCAAGATGCCCTTTCGCGGTACTCATTTTTCCCAAAATTCATTAAAACATCTCAGAGTAATAAGAGTTAACATCAGCGATGAATTTATTAACTCTAAAAGAAGTACCTGAATTGCAGGAAGTCAAGATCATCAGAAGTTTGTAAAGTCTTCTCATTCTGTTTTTCCGAAGCATCACTATTTTGAGACCTAAATCATACATATATAAAACAAAGTGTTTAGATCTAAAATTATAGATTGAAAAATTCGAAAAGAGATTAAAAAAATTACATCTTGAAAAAGGAGAAATCCAAGTGATAGCTTCAATAATAAGCGATGCCCCTTTCAAATTTTATAACAGAGTATAACATTGAGGAGCTAGATGCGCGTCTTATTTATAATATATGTTGGTAATAAATTTTATTGTATTTATAAATTTAATATAGATTTATCATATTAATGAACCGAAGTATAATGAGATTGATGGAATTCGATTCGCACGATTCCGAATGTAAGACCGTTATAAAATACACAAATTATTTTCTATTATTCTTAACACATCTATCGTAACACATAATTATTTATTTAAAAATTGAAATGATACTAGTATACCCCACTACTTTAGTAAATTGTTCAACTTTATCCTCTGTTATACTATCTACCTAATTTTACCCTCATTATGTCACCATTCAGATTATCGTGAGTCACACCCACACTAACCTTCATGTGTGAGAACCAACTAATAACCCAACTTAGCCCAACAAATCTGTCACAATTCAAAAACGGACATGATGACACTTGTCTATTCCCACCAAGACAAATCAACCTTGAACCAACGAAACGAAAGATAAAGCAAGAATAAGATAAAAGCAGAAAAAACTTATTCAGTCTATTAACACCCTAAAACCTGGTTGTCATACGCAATGCTTCCCCAAATCATCACGGAGATCCTCATAAAGTTTTTTTAGAATTTTTTTTTGGTGTTCCAAGGCGCCAGATCCATGGGCTAATACACACAAAAAACTTAAAAAGTCGCGTAATTTCAAAAAGTTGACTCGTAAATACGAAAATAGGCCTTAAAATATGGTGGGATTATACGTGATGTATCCCCAACACATTACGGAGGTCCTCATAAAGTTTTTTCAGAACCAAGGCTCCAGATCCATGGGTATACACACGAAAAATCAATAAAGTCGCGTAATTCTTAAAAGTTTGTTCGTAAATGAGAAAATAGGCCTTAAAAATGGTAGGACTATACGTAACGCTTCCCCAACTCATTACGGATATCCTCATAAAGTTTTTTCAAAAAAAAGTTTTTAGGTGCTCCAAAGTGCCAGATCCATGGCTAATTAATACACATGAAAAACTAAGAAAGTCGCGTAATTCCTAAAAGTTGAATCGTAAATGCGAAAAATAAGCCTTAAAAATGATGGGATTATACGTACTGCTTTCCCAATTCACTACGGAGATCCTCATAAAGTTTTTTCAGGAAATTTTTTTAGGTGAAAGTCGCGTAATTACTTAAAGTTGACTCGTAAATGCGAAAATAAGCTTTAAAAATATGATGGGACTATACGTAATACTAAACGGAAAAAACAACTTAAAGATTTTAATATTCAATTCAAGCAAGCAACTTGTGATGTCCTCACATAACAAATCAACAATATTCAAATTTATAACTACGTTAATAGAATTACTTTGGAAGATATTTTTATCGGAAAAACAGCATTAGTAAAGGGAGTTATCGAAGACCCAGGGCTCGTGCAAGAAAAGTTCACGACCATTCATTTGCACTTCCCCTGCAGCTATATCCTCTGCACGCTTTCTTGCGACTTCAGTCTTTCTAGCTAATGCATCCGCATCCTGAAAATGATACCAAATCTGTCACGACTCATGAGGACTATAATGAAAATACTACAACAGGTTTCTCGAGTTCTGAAATCTACAGAGCTCCATGAATGTACAACTATAGGAACAACAACCAAAATAGATTTAAAAAAGGACATCTACAGTCAATGAACAAAAGCAAACTTTGTTGCAGCTATTCATTCAATGAAATTTCTTCATACTCAGGGTGAAAACAATTTATCTGACTTAAATTTCAGTGAAGGTGATATTGCTATCACAAAGGATATTTGGTTTTGTTGACTAATATGAATGCCTTACTTTACCGAAGTGTTGTAAATTATACAAGTACTTCTACCACATATTATGATCCTAACAAAACATTTGCAAATAAACTTATAGAAATGGCCTAAAATATTTTTAAGGAATTGGTAATGAAATTCCTTGAATGAGGAATGCAACAAAATGAAGACCATAAAAGCTAAAACAGGAATGAGAATTTGTGAGAACATCTATGTTGCTCGGACTCTTCAAACATGTCAACGGATACGTGTCGGTTTCTCCAAAAGTGGTGTATTTTTGGAGAATCCGACACGGGTGCAACATTAAAAGTGAAGAGTTTGCGCAACAGAACATTAGTGAGACTGTGAGAGCTGATTTCCTCATTCCAACCGGAGCACAAAACTAAAATTCTCTCTCCAATCTTTCACTACTCCAAGGAACTTCCTTTATTAGGTGATTTACAGCATAGTTAAATGATTGAAGAGTTTAACAAGGTGAAAGTGATTTTCTCAACAGGAAAAGAAGGTGAATGTGTTTTAAAATCCTATTAATTTTTCCAGCAAATGAAAATAGGCTAAAATATATTATTACATGCATCAGCAACTGGACCCACCCAGAACATTTCTAGTAATTCCCATTAATTTATATCAATACATACTTGAGTCCTTGACCAAGTTTTAAGAAGAAAACTAGAAAATTTGTTCGTATACAGGCTAATAAGTGTGAGACCATTGATGGAGCCTAGCGTTTTTGGCAAAAAAGCGATAGAGCGTACTTTGCATAAAAGCATGAAGTGTGAAGCGAAGCGAAAAGTTCACTTCATTGAAGTGAAGCAATCTTTTTTAAAACAAAAAAAAAAACATCAAAATAAACTTTGCGCATATAAGTTAAATAACTAAAAACAAAAAAGAACTCAACAAAATTATTATATATAAGCAAATGGCCAAGGTCAAGTCAGACCAGCAGTCTCTAGATAGATAAGTAGTTCACTACAAAAGTGAATAACTAGTTTAAGAAGATCAAGCAGTAATTGTGGTGAGCCTTACATCTCAACACAAACCGATTCTGCTGGGATCAAAGGAACTAGTGAAATGAGGAAAAGGAGACATTTGGAAATAGCTTATACGGCTAAAAAAAATTGTGAAAATGAAAAGCAATTGGTGGAACTCTTACAGCATCAAAGGAAGAACTGATTTCAGATTGACATGAAAAATGAAACTTGAGAACCATAGAAGGAATGGAGTCTATTCTATCTATTAGAAACGATTAGAGAAATGAAGATTCATATTAAATTGGAAACTCTGGAGAAAAGAGATGTGTCACACAATCTAAATGAAGAAGAGAATATGCATAGAATCGAAGTAGTGTTGTTAAAGGCTCGTATCAGGCGCACTTAAGCCGTAAAAATCACTTAGTGTAGCTTTATTTTATTGTATGTGACAGAGTGCTAAGGTGTGCATCTCATCATCCATGAAATTTGGTCTTTAGTTGCCAGTACAAACAATTAACATACTTGGTAAACTGATACATTAAATAGCTAAAAAGGTTATGAACGAATATTTAGTGATTAACAATAAGAAATTACAATTTCAGAACGAGAACTAGCTCCAGATAACGTAAAAACTATGTTGCTCAGACTCTTCAAAAATACCAACAGGTGTGTGTCGGGTCCTCCAACAGCAGTGCATTCTTGGAGGACTAACACGAGTACAACAACATATTTTGGAGAACCCGAGCAACATAGCATAAAACTGCATCTCTTCATCTAAATCAAAATTATAAAACGGTCTGTACACTTGACTGACATGACTTTTCAATCATCGACGCATTTTCAAAAAGTGCATAATTGTCATTTTACAACTCCAAATCCCAAGGGAAAAAAAGGTCCAGAGGAACTCAAGGACAACATATCAATAGGACAAATTGCTGATTTTGTAGGAGATCATTCACCAGGTGGATATACATTTCAACAACCATAATAGGAAACTCGATACAGTCAATCGATCAAACTAAGCTTCAATCGCAAACTAGTTGCAACTAACTACTTGAATAATCTTATATCTATTACCTCTATCGACCTATTTAACATAAAACATTAAATAATGTGCCTAAAATCAGAGCTAATTCAAGTTTAACAACAAAATTATTAACTATAGGAAGCTAGAACCTAGCTTTTCAAACGGATATGACCTCGTTCTTCGTCTTAAAACTAATAGAATTGCTCCCCTGTTTTAACATCTTTGGCTTCTCATAATTCAACCGTATTAAACTACCACAAAGATTAATTATTCATCTTATTGAAAGGAAAGAAAGCAACATATAATATAATCCCCTGGTAATACATATTGCACGGAAAATCTTAATAACTCAGTTGATTGGCTGCCTAAACTTTTCGATTCACCACCTTGTAATCCCCTATACCGTTAACATGAAGAGAAGAAGAAGATACCTTTTGGCGCTTCCAGGAGAGAAATTGGGTTTGTGTAATGCGATTTGCATTAGGGTTTTGGATTGATTCTGGTTGATCATCTTTTGCTTCTTCCCCCATTTTTTCCCCAATATTTTCTCTTTCTCTAATTGAAGAACAATTATTTCTTCTATTGTCGGGTCGGGCTATTTAAATTGCCTCTTTAAAGCTTCAAACGGCGTTGTTTAACGGCAAACCCGAATAATATTTCTACGGAAATATGGCTTAAAAGTTAAAACACACTCTTAACTTTCTGAGGGCATTCAAAATCGAATTGAAACCGATGATTCGAATTTTTTTTAAAAAAATGGCTATTAGTTCTTAATGTTTTGAGGGTTGTTTTTAACGGATTAATCGATACCTCAATGGTAAATTGATAAATTATATTTATACTTCTTGGTATATAAAGTCCTTGATTTAGGGTTGAATTTCATATTTTTACTTCTAGTTGTCTCAAACTCTCGGTTATTCTAGAATGTGTTAGTGTTTGCTTTTGAGAAAGATGTAATTTATCAACTCATGTGCATGGTCCATTTGGTTTATCATCTTGGTTTTAAGTGATTTTCAATTTAAAAAATTGTGTCAAATCTTATCGGTTAAACCGATAACCGAACCGAGGATGATCAATAATCGATAAGTCAATATCTTAATGAAACTATAACGGTTCAGAATACTTACAAACAAATAAGTCGAATCGATAAACTTCAAAATTGAACCGAACTGATTAATACACAACCCCTAATCCAAATTCAACTTTACGAGTTTCTATAACACCTAAGCTCTATTTTAGTGTATTATTTAAGGTACTATTGATTGACCTGAACAAGTTGGTTGTTAAATCTTGGTAGCCGTAGGATAGGTTCAATTATATATGCTCTAAGTTTAGTTATATATGTTTATATATAGGCATAATACGTAAACAACCACTATAACTTGATCTTAGCTGACAAGTAACCACTTCAATTTTGAGAGTGCACATCTAAACATCTCAACTTGGTTTCAACTGTCAACTAAACACTCAACTTGTCTCAACTGTATCTCATGGATACCCGATGTTGATCATGCGGACATAAATTTTAAAGGTGTTTAGATAATCATTTAGTAAGTTACGTTAGAGTGCTCAATTGATACAGTACAGAAGAATTGAGGTATTTGGATATGCATCCTCAAAGTTAGAGTGTATAGTTGTCCGTTAAAATCAAGTTATGTCGTGACGATAATCTTTCAAGATTTTGTTTTATCAACTTTATAAATATGATGAAATACATAATTGGTGGTGGCTCTTTTCCATTCTTTGTTGTTAATGCTTTGTATACACAAGAAGAAGCATTTAATAACAACATATATAAAATTTCAACAATTGGTAGTGCTAGGATCAGCTATTTTGAGACTCAAGCAGGCATCTACAGCATCCCCAATAGTAAGGAAAATCCATCCTTTTCCTAGTTTGTCAAAACATTTTGCTGTCTTCATTTTGTTAATCACTCTTAATCTTGGGTTAGCTATTGTTAACTGCAAAAAAAGAAAGACATCATATAAGGGTTAGTATAAATTGGTAAATGCTAGTAATAAGTAAAATTAGTAATCTGAAAAATAAGACAGATAATTTGCTACAACTTACGATAGTATGTTAATATAAACACTATTAATGTATAAAAGGATAGTCGGGTGTATAAAACATCATGTATTGACGCAAGATCCGAGGAAGGCCCCGTGGACCACCAGAGGCGGACCCATGCGTGATGGATTAGGGGTGCACGTGCAACAGTTAACTTCAGAAAGAACTTGTTATATATATGTATGTATATCTTGAAGGACTATCATATATTTTAAAAGGACCCCTTAAACATATCAGTTTCACTCAATTATGTCATTTATTTTATATTTATTCATTAGAACATCAAACGAGACAGTGTTGTGTGACATCGCTTTTACGGCTTAAATTTAGAGAAAAGAATATGAGAGACTTGCTTGTATGCTTTGTGAAACCAATTCCCTGTGCAACTCTTCTAACATCACTATTCCTGATGTATCCAAACTCATTACATCTGCAAACCAATGAGATCAAAATAATCTTAGTAGTTAGTTGTTACAACAAACTCAATAAGACAAGTATTGGGAAATTCTACTAGTTATGGAACTTACTTGACATGTCTAGAACTACAAAATGAACAATTTCCTTTGTGTTCTCCTCATTACCATTTGTGTGTGTCACCAATTTCATAACCCTAGAAACAAAATAAGGTGAAAATTAAGTAGGCTTGAAGTTTATTTCCTTAATTTCCACTTCCATAAGAGCGCGAATTTATATATACCTCTCTCTTATGGAAGTAGCATTTGCAAAACAAAGTGAACCAGAGTTGATTCTGATGATCAAGATGCCTGAAGTACTAGTGGCTCCTGGATATTGTGTAATGTCACAAAACGTGTCCAGCGTCCCAGGAAGTCTGCCTTGTACTTCTGTACTTGCTCGAATCGTGTCTAGTATTATCCTAGCAACTGAAATGCCAACCTGCAATAGATTAAATAGACATTACTAAATTAGTTGAGTGACTTTGTACTTAAGTGACCATTTTACAGTTGAAATGACAATAGTTGAGTGACTTTTCTGTTAGAAAACAAAGTTGAGCAACTTTCTGAGATAATTACCATTAGTTGAGTGACTTTTGTATTACAAAACAACGTTGAGTGACTTTCTGAGAAATTGACTCAAATATAAAATACTATCAATCAAGCATTTGTGATTTGATTTTCTATGGATGATGTTTTTTAGTCTTTGTTTAGTTTCAAGTTGCAAAGAAAAAGACAGATGACCAGAGAGTTGACATGAATCTTGTGTTTTTTTTAAGTACAAGAGCCAAAATTCTATTATAGCTTGGTGCCCACAAATGACTCAGAGGGCTATCCATCTTTTTGGCATTTCCTCTGGATTTTACTTAATTAGACTATTCACATGTGAGTCACAAGATGTTTGTTTGAGGGGACAAGTATAACATTTGTTTAATGCAAGTTGTTTTCTTATATCGAGTAAAGTCTTGTGAATACAGAGAGAGATAGAGACTTCAAAATTACCGCGATTAGAAGGCCAATTTCGACAGAGACAAATAGTACTCCAAAGAAGGCACCAATGCAAACAATGAAGTCCATTTTGTCTACTTTCCAGATATGATACGCTTCATTTATGTCAATCAATCCAGGAAGCGCGGATAAAATAACCGATGCAAGGATAGCTAGTGGAGTGTAGTATAAAAGCTTGGTTAACAATTCCAGAGATATGAAAACTGTGATAGCCATAACTATGTTTGATACCACAGTTTCACATCCTGCACTGAAATTCACTGCTGTCCTTGAAAATGAACCTGTAAAAAAATTTCAGCAAAACTTATTACTCCCTCCGTTTCAATTAGTTTGTCTGGTTTTGACTTGACGCAGAGTTTAAGAAAGTAAAAGAGACTTTTGAATGATGTGGTTTTAAACTAACGATATGTAGAATGTACCAAAATGTACCTTAATCTGATGGTCTTCAACATGTCACATGCAAAGTTAAAATTGAGGAGTTGCCAAAAAAGGAAAACTAAGACCAACAAATTAAAACGGAGGGAGTACATCAGAACTCGTGTCATAAGGATATTCAACATTTTGAACATAATATGTGAAAGTGTAAGGAATTGAGATTTCACCAGTTGCTGTATAGCAAGAAATTAAAGATCCCACAATGTTCATGAAACCCATGGCTACCATTTCTTTGTTGCCATCAAGATGATAGCCTTTCATCGAAGCAAAAGATCGTCCGACAGCAATTGCTTCCTGAGGAAAACCAAGATCATTTCAACATTATGAATGAATCCTCCTAATTTAAAAGGGAGAACAAAGAGTAGAGACATACAGTTAGAGCCACGAGACCGCAAATTAGTCCAATTTTCGTGACTTGTCCAAGGTGTGGACCATTGAACTGTAATTGATGAGCTGAACTTGGATTCAAACCCCCTTTGAAGTGTTTTACAATTTTAACTCCGTGTTGATCAGCCTTCGTTAAATAAACCATCAAGGTGGCTACGATCACCGATAACAAAGGAGCAATAGCTGGTAGCCAGAATAGTTTCTTATTCCTTTTACCCTGCAGTATATTTCAGGTGGCCAATAGATTAGTGTATGAAACAGGAAAAAAATCGCCAAATTTGATCGATAACAAACTAGTACACCTTATTACTTACTATAAATCTTGTTGCGAGGATGAAGATGAGGAATGAACAGCCAAGTATAAAATTCATAGGAGACAACTGAAACAAGTCCAACGGAAATCAGTAATATGAAAACACGAAAAATCAATCGAAAAAAAGTGCAGAAACTTACTGCCTCATCATGAAATGATCTGAAAACAGCTCTAAGCACAGACACCACATCAGTTTTATTAGTAAAGTGACTAATTCCTATGAGACTTTTTAATTGTTGAAGGCCAATTATAATGGCTGCACCTCCCATGAATCCCACTATGGAAGCATGTGAAAGAAAATCCACAAGAAATCCCAACCTGCACATACATCAACATTAACATACAACAACATACCCAGTGTAATCTCACAAGTGGGGTTTGCGGAGGGTAAAGTGTATGCAGACCTTATCCCTACCTTGAGGGGTAGAGAGGTTGTTTCCGTTAGACCCTCGGTTGCATATCAAAGAAGATCAAAGAAAAGGAAAGGAAGAAATCATGGCAAAATACTATAGAAAGCATAAAAAAGGAACAGTAACTACAACAAAATAGTGCAATAATCGAAGTACAAGAGACAGTAGATAGTAAAAAATATTGAAGGACAAGAAACTACATGAGAAATACGATGACTACTAGTATAGAAAGGATAAGCAAGACAACACTCTACTACCTACTAACCTTCTATCATAATCTGCGTGTCCTCCCCAACCTCCTATCTACATCTAATCAAGATTAACATACATATTCCAAAAAGAGTTCTTTTCAACATTTTCTAATAGAAACTTTACCTTAATAGACCAAATGCAGCCTGGAAAGTACCAGCAAAGAAAGTGACAGTAAAAACAAGGCTTGTATAAGCAATAGGATCAACTGCAGGATCTACAATCTCGGTAACCATTGCAGAAAGAAGTAGTGATACAACAGCAACAGGACCAATAGCGAGCTCTCGCGAACTCCCCATCACAGCATATATCAATGGTGGCACAACACTAGTGTCTAAAACAACAAAAGTGAAAACATATAAGCTTAGAAAAAACCAATCAAAAAGAGATGAACATACAACAATCACACTTGTTTTGGAAACTTACATAAGCCATATTGAGGTTCAAGGTTTGCAAGATTAGCATATCCTATACTCTGCAAGAAGTATTCTTTTTAAAATTCAACATTTCAAAAAGTGTAAGGAACAAATACTAATGCTAAACTCTGGGACCAGTCTCATCTAAAAGTTTAACCTGTTAGAAATATGGTCGCACAATCCAACATGGTACCAGAGTAAATAGAGTCCTATGTTTATCACCATCACCTATTATGCCCGCACATGAGAGGACGTACTTAAAAACGTAATTAAGAGTAAATAAAAGTGTGCTTTCTCGAACTGTTTAAGATTTTAGATGAACTGGTCACACACTATTCAAGTACGAACACCTTATCTATATTTGCTATACCTGAGGAATGCAGAGACTAGCAAGAGTTAAGCCAGCCAACAAATCATGCTTGAACATATTAGCTTTATAATTCCTTCCCCAACTAAGAATTGGAAATAACCCTTGCAAAAATGAAAAGACCCCAGCTTTGCATTGCTTTGAGTTTGAAGGAAAAAAATTATTTTTTTGTGGCAAAACAGTTTTACTAACTGAGTCAATGAGTTCATTGCAAAAACTTAGTGGCTCCGGAGAATTGAGCAGCCACTGAGTCCTCTCGTTCCTTCCATCAGCATCGAGCTGCAGTTGCTGCAGCTCGATGCTGATGCTCTCATTTGGCTGTGGACACATTTTAATTTTTTTTGTTGAATTGAACTAAATGCTCTCATATATCAAGAGTATGAACCATATGTTCCATATTTATACATGTCCAAAACAGTCACTACTGGGAAAGGCATTTGCCTTTTGTCATGTTAGTGCTAATAATAGCAATGAACCAATAACATAGTAGTAATAATTATTGTCAAAACTAGCAGCCTTATGGTATACAAAGAAATCAGATGTACATTAAATTATAGCAATTATTCTATTTTTAATATTCATCACTAATAATTGGGATCTCTAATTTTTATGATTCCTTCTCATGACAATAATTAGAATTAAAAAAGAATGTCAAAGCATCTAAAGAAAAAGGATTAATCTTTATCCATAAATCCACTAAAGCAATACCAACAAGACATTTAGTTAGTTGCATTTACAATCGCTAAAGCCTTTAGCGGAATTTATATGGAGTGTTGGATATAAATAGTCATATTTATTATTTTCGTAGATATAATATAGCAGCAATTATATTATTATCGTTAAATTCTTTATTTGTTGAAGTGTAGCAGCGTAAATATTTACTTTTGCCCTTGGTTAATAATTAGAATCACCTGACAATCACTTATTTTCAAAATTCGCGTGGGGAAAATCATTTTTATTTTTTCATCTCACGGAAACTCCTCTTCGATCTGTTTAGCTTTATCTCCCTCTAAGGAGTATTTTAGTGGTAGGTTCTACAGGAACTAGATCATCCTATTTGGTCAAATACCTAGCAATAAACTTCTATATATGTTCCTTTCATTATGATATATTTGAATAAGTTTTTGGATAAAAGCATAAAGGTTTATATTGATGATAGTGACGATGTTGATAACAGTGACAATCTTGATGTTATCGATTGTAACCTTGATACGGAATTAAACTACTAACTATGAATATATCGCCACCGATTTTAAATCAATCACTTGTGTTTCTGTGTTACATAATTTGACCCAATGTGCATTAATTTGACTTACATTCAATTATTTAAAAAAATAATTAGTTTACAATTACTTAAGGTTAATTAATACTAATGGCATCTTAAGTCTTTCACGTGGTAAAATAATCAATATTAGAACAACTACTATAAGTTGACTTCATTTTAAATTATTTCAAATTAAACAGTCAGTACATACCTCAGCAAAACTTAATTAACCACACGTCGATCCTATGCCCCATTACCTATTATTTCAATCATAATTATTATATTTATGTTAATCTCTATCCACATTTTTATTTTTTCATTGTTGAAATTTTATTTTTCTTTGAGTAGTTGAGCATTATAATTAACCCCACTTATTAATGATATCCTAAGCAATTCATGACCCCCGTGACTCCTTTAATACTATTTTCAACTGAACAGAATATTATGAGGAAATAATCTCTTATAACCATTTGTATAAGTTGAATAAAAAAAATGATTGTTTTAGATTTTTTTATATATAAAAATAAAGATTAATCTTATAAAAGAACATAAAATAAAATAAAAGAATTTGTAAAATGCTACGGAATCAAATCTATATTGTGACAAATAAGGAGAATAATTTGAATTTTAATTACTTAAAAGTTGTTTAGACATCTCTTTCCTAAGTTATTGTTGGTGTTTAGCAAAGAAATTAGAAAAATAACAGAAAAAACATAGACAGAAAAAATATTGCAATACTAACAGAGGAAACTATTTTATTAATAATACATGTTCGACACATTCTCTCACCTTGATTTTCTTATTTAATAAGGGCCAAAAATATTCATAGACTATTCGAAAAGGTTTAAAAATATCCTTCATTTATCTATTGGGTTAAAAATATCTCTATATCCATCTTTTTGGTCTACAATTACCCTTAAAACTAACAATCTTTTATTTTTTAATTATTATTATTATTAATTATTATGTGGCATCGGATAAATTTAAATTCTAACCCATCAAAAAATTTTCTACCCATTTGACCCATATCCACATTCTTTGACCCAAATCAAATTTAAAAATTCATCAAAATTAAAAGATCTGATCATCTCTTCTCTCCCCTTCAAACCTAATAACCTATTTTCTTTTTCATCACCATATACAACCTCAATCAATGATAACTAAAATAATGCATATATTCATATCAGTGATCAACCAAGAACTAGCAAATTTAATACCAATTAGAACTAAAAAGCTCTTCTTGATTGTGTTTGAATTTGGTCAATGCCACCATTGAAATACAGTCAAATAGAGCTTTTTAGTGTAACTCCACTATGAAAAATTGAATAGTTTGAAAAGGGTGTGAACCAAAAGTAAGAAATAAGAAGACTCAATTCAGGTTACCTCAATACCACCATGAAAACACAATCAAGAACAACTCTTTTAGTGCAACTTCACCATGAAAAATTGAATCGTTTGAAAAGGGTGTGAACCAAATGGAAGAAAGAAACAAGACCCAAGTCAGATTACCTCAATGCCACCATAAAAACACGATTAAGAAGAGCTATCTAGTGCAACTTCCCCTTAAAAAATTGAATCTTTTCACATGGGTGTGAACCAAAAGGAAGAAACAAGAAAGACCAAATTCAAACACAATCAAGTAGAGCTTTTTAGTTCTATTGATATGACCAAATTCAAATACCAATATGTCAATTTCAAATTTAAATACTAATTGATTCAATCATTAATTTTATCTTGAAATTATTGAATAAGAAAAGAGGAAAAAAGAAAATAGGTTATTACGTTTAAGGGGGAAGAGAAGAGATGATCAAATCCATTATTTTTGATAAATTTTTTAATTGGGTTTGGGTCAAAGAATGTGGATATGGGTCACATGGGTAGAAATTTTTTTGGTGGGTTGGAATTTAAATTTATCCAATAGAAAGATACCACATAATAATTAATAATAATAATAACTAAAAAATAAAAGGTTGTTAGTTTTAAGGGTAATTGTGGACAAAAAGGTGGATGGAGGGGTATTTTTAACCCAATAAGTAAATGAGGGGTATTTTAAAACTTTTTCGAATAATTCAGGAATATTTTTGACCCTTTTCCGTATTTAATATACAAAGGGGTCATGGAAACAAATAATGCCAATTTTTATTTTTTTATTTTGATAAAATAGTGCCATAAAATAATGCAATTGTTGGTCAGAGGGATTAAGAAATGGAAAAGGGTTATATTTGTACCCTTTATAATTAAAAAAAAAGTTATATTTATCCTCGGTTATACTTTTTAAATAAATATCACTATTAAAAAATATGAAATTAATTATGACATTTATCGATAATTTCTAGCTAATCCATCACTAAAAATTCTTAGCTAAATAATTTTTCTTATAATTCTTCAGCAATCGTCATTAATCCGTAGATAAATGGATTAGCATGAGAATTGTTGTTATTTAACTATGAAATTTTATTCGTCGCTAATTTATTGTTTTTATATGAAATTAGCTATATTTATCCCTCACTCATTAAAACTTTATTTTCAGCTTTGGAAAGCCAGTGTCATGTGAAAAAATCAACCTTATCACATAAAGTGAAAACCAAACTATTAAGGACAATTAATCGAATAAACGAAAATAAATAATAATTATCTTATTAATTTAATTATCGATTTATCACATTTTACAAATTGATAACTTAATAGTCAATAGAAAAGAAAAAAGAGTCAATAAAGTAAATTAATAGTAATATATAAAATCAGATCGAACCAATCGATAAACTTAGTGGACATCATGAAAGATGGTTGGTCGATCTAATACACCGGCAATTTGTCTAGTTTTTGTCTCTGAATATATTTAGACTTTAGCCACCTAAAAATGTTGCATTCTAGGCTGATTATATTATTTTAAGATACATTATTTAGTATCTTCTTGCATATATATAAAATTTTATTGACCATGATAAATTTAGATACGTTGTTAATTTTAACTGCTTTTGTTAAAAATTTATTGAATACTTCGAAAGAAGAACAAATTCAATTTTTAAATTGTTTTGCATATCATCTATAATTTTAACTATTTTTGTTAAATGATGAATTTAGTTAAGTTGATTCTGCTTAACAAACATTGTTGATCCTATATTTCTGGTGACTTTTCACTAATATATTATTATTATTAATTTTTTCATCACTTAATAATGCATGAATTTGTGTTAGGTCAAGTTTATTTTGTACGATTACTCATACTTAATGGTAATATAATTTTATAAATAATTCAAATATAACATATTTTCTGTGTGACTGGATAAAAAATGCACATTTTAATTGATGTGAGGTTGCATATGTTGAGTCATATATCATAAGAATCAAAATCAACATTCACTAATATTTGAAATACCAAAAATGCCATAATGTTGGATATTTATTTATTTTAGTTTTCTATTAATTTAGATAGTGAATACATTATTTTTTATTTTAGTTTAGTCATGTAATCAATATTTATTAGTGTTACTTATTCTAGCATAACTTAGTACTTTTATATTATGATCATTTTTATTATAATTTATTAATTAACAATATTTATTTTATGTGATTTTTTTTGTTGAATACTACGACAATGTCATCATTCATCTCACATTTTTGTATAATTTTCTTAAGAAACCATCTTAGATAGTTATATTTTACTAGGTATGTGAAGTACACGTTATGATATATTTTATATGAAGACTTTATCGAGAAATCAAAAAATTCTACTTTTATTAATTTAATTGATTTATAAATTTTAAAAAACTAGAATGTAACTGTCCACTAACCGTCAATGGACCAGGTCCCTTGACAGAATAACATTGTGAAAATAAACAACTGAAAGTAAAACAACACCAGAGCTTTACGTGGAAACCCCCTTGCTCAAGGGGGAAGAAAACCACGACATGTCTCACAGAATTTTCAACTCAACTCCATTTCACTCAAAATAGAGCTCAGATTCATATTACAGACTTCAGTAATCTAGGAATTAACCTACTAATCCCTTTCCCCTTGTTGTAACGACTCTGTTACCAGATAAAACTAAGCAACATCTATGTTTCCCACTACACCAGCTCTCTCCGGTTGATATAGACTTCAACAAAACACCAAGGCTAACTCAAGCCATCAACTCAGATCTCAAAGAAAGGAGAAGAATCAAGCAGTAACTCTATTGTAGCCACATATCAACTAACTCTAGTTGACACTCCTAAACAACTCTACCCAAGAAAACATCGAAAAGAGACTTGACTAAAATATAGATGATTCAACTAACAAACTCTAGTTAATTTGACTCAAGCTGAGGATTTAGACAAGCAACCGATCTAGTTCCTTTATAACTCGGGAGTAGATCTACAGATGATAAACACAGAAACAACAAACCTAGATGACGGCTAAGAACAAAGATAACTCTATAAGGTCCCTTGCTTTTCTTCCGGAGAATGTTTCTTCAAAGAATGGCCTTTTCGAGCTTGTGAATTTTTCAGAATTCAAAAATTGGCTTGTGTTGTGAAGTGAAGAGATTAATATAAGATGGACGCAAATCCTTAGAGCAATATGATTGGATGAGAGTCTGCAGCCCAAAAGATGTGCACCAACCACAGCAGGTGTGTTGCAGAGTTGCAACTTTAGCCAACTGTCATTTCCATTGTACGAACAATCTCAGTCTCTCCTGGGATTTGGTCCCTCGCTAGAACTCGTAGTTTGTTAAATCATTAAAACTTTAGAGACAGCTCAAAATAACACTTAAATCATCCCGGCTTATAAGCACACCCCAACTATGAACGTGTCACAACTGATGTTTCCCTAAATGTATTTAATTACATGGTTTTACCACCACGACCTCTTACGATATGTATAAAATAACGTCATCAATAGTGTTTTTATTTTTAAATTAATGCGTATTATATTCAGTTCAGACATTGTAGCTATAGACTATATTGTATTTTATTAATTGGATAACAGATAAGCTATCATATAGCTCTCAAGTCAAATATTAGCCTCATTCTTTTTTCTTTTTTTTTTCCTTTTTCAAATTTAAAGATGTACTTTTGGCACAAGATGAGCTTGGCTTGGTGATTATCAATAATTATTATTGACAATTATTGGCATATATATTATAGTTTTTTTTTTTTTAAATGCGGCGTTATTTCTAGCTATTCCTTTCGCATTCATATTTTATTGGTAATGTTTTTATATGGATGATTAAATTGGAAAATAACAAATTTCAATGACTTTCTTATTTATTCGTATCAGACTTTTTTATAATGGTTATTATTTATAATAATATTTCAATATATATATATATATATATATATATATATATATATATATATATATAA